>APFE030151559.1:97908-115197 GCA_000404065.3 Pinus taeda | reverse complement strand
CAATGTTCATTATTTCCATAAATACAATTAAATCCTTGGAAAAAATGAAAGTGGCGCCGCAAAAATATGAGTTCTCTCCACAAGAAGACCACAAAAAATCAACCCCTAGAGGACAATTAGACTTGGTAGTTATACAAAATTATTAGGAAACATTCCCCATGAAAGGAGGAAGCTTTCCCCACCAAAATCTATGAAGTAGTGGATTTGGTTCTCAATACTAGGAAGTTATATTAAATGACAAGGAACACATTCCTAGATTTTCTCCGTCATTGGAGCTCGAGAATCTATACAATAATTTCATAATATACTATTAATTTATTATTTAATATTGATCCTCCTGTAGTAGGGATAAATTCCCTTAATTATCTCCTCCTCCAAATTTTCATTATCTGCTCAATATTCTCACAATATTCCATAAAATTAAATAATATTAGGCACATATATGCAATTATCCATAAACCTTCATAATGAACATATTAAAGTTAAAAATACATTATCTAATGTAAAAAGAGAGGTTTAATGTGCTGAAGGATGGTAATATGGGCCTTAATTTATGTTTAATTTTGCGGCCCATCATACCCCCTTGCTGAAAGTGTTTCTCACACTATAAGCAACTTAGCGAGCTCATTGTGCCTCATTCATTGCCCTAGTGGCCTCCCTGATTTGTACGTTCCTACCTTTTTCCGCTTATGCAAGGTGGTTTGGAAAGGTGTTCCAATTCCTCATGCTACCTTTTTCCACCATTTGGACACATACAGAACCCTCAAAATTCCCTTAGATGAGATCTTGTAGTAAACTAGGACATCCTGTAGTAATTCTTGTAGTAACTACAGGAAATCCTATAGCAACCTGTTTAAACCTTTTTTGAGCAGAAATGGTAGTCTGAGACTTGGGTAGGCCCTCAACTTGACTTCCATTCCCCTCAATGCCATTTTTTACCTGCTTTTACATGCCTTTGTCCCCTTTATATAACATATTTTAGGCATTGGACAAAAGCTAGAAAGAGATTAAAGACCCTTTGGAAATCCTCTTTTCATCATTGAAGTTTGAGTTCTATCTTGATGGTGAATACCTTCTTTCCTTTCATTGCTTTATGCTTCTCTTTTGTGGCCTAGATGATTTCTTAGTGGGCTTTGGAGTTCTCTTTTTTGATTAGGTATCTCTTAGGCACTTCCATTTTGGTTTTTAGCACAATTTGTTCCTTTCTTCCTTCTTGTAGCAGCATTCTCCCTTCCTGTTGTAGTCATTCCTCCTCTTTCAGGGTCTTCTAACTGTATGCAAGTGATGAGAAATGATGTAAAGGGTTTGGAGGATGATGCTAGGGCTCAGAGGGAGTAGTGAATGTTTGTGAAAATGGAGAAGATGTGCTCTATGTGTTTTTTTCAAGAAATTTTCAGGATGAGATAGAGTGTAGGGTTTGTTATTGAAAAATGTTAATTTTTTCTTATGAAATGGGATGGATAAATTATGGATAGATAGAGGATATGAAGTAGATGGAGGGCTTGGAGTGCTTTGCTGACTTGGCCTTTACAGAAATTTCCTCTTTTAATTATTGTCCCTACTTCTCAAATCATCACCCTTCCTAATTTGGCTTCTCCACATTGCATCAGTGAGGGAGTTAGCTACAATTAACTAGTTGAGGGTGGCTGAGACTATTAGTCAATCCTTAGATTTATAAAACCTCACCTGTCATGCATTAACAAAAAATTTCAAACTACAATATGCTAAAGAGAAGAGGTCAAGAATATTGCATACCTGTACCTACCAGATGGTTGTTGAAGAGGCATGCATATTTCTTCTAAGTTGATGATCTATCCATGCATTTGTAGAGGTGCTAATTTTCTTTGCTTCTTATACATAGGTCTTCATAGCTTACAGATTATTCTGACTGATAAGGTTCTTCTGTGCAATTTTCTTTCCATTGTTCAATCTTTTGCTGGTGGAGTGTATGGACTGCTTCATAAGGAGGGTGTGCCCTATTTTCAATCTTTATAAATGGCTTCATGCTCCTGAAGGTGGCTAGATCTTTTGATGTGTGAGTGAAAAATGAATTGATGCTGAGTTATGTTGTAAATGTGCAGGCTACTTACAAGAGGAATCCTCTTCCTATATAAGTCATTTAATTCCTCTTCAAGACCTAATTGATGCATGTGGGATTGATGGAAATTCATAGGGGGTATAAGGATAGGGTTAAAATAATCAAGAAGTGGTGTAGGTGGTGGAAAGGTTGATGACAATTTATTTTTTTATTTTTTCATGTAAGGTAGAGTGGAATTGGAAGATGGATTTTGGTTATATCGAGTGGATGAGGGATGAAAGTGGTGTTGGGGTCCCTTTATCAACCTTACTTAAATAATACATGACATTTTTACCCCATTTCTCCAATTAGATTGCCTCTTGTAGTACTACATGATCTTCATATAGTAATTCACGAAAAGCTCTTGTAGCAGACTTCATTTGTCCATATCTGCCAAATGGTAGAATGGATTGACCTGAAATTTTTTTAGCATGTTTCCATCATCTTATTGCACTTCTCCATAAAAAATCTTGGCCAATGAATGCACGCATATCAAGAAAAATTAAACAATGGTACTAGGTGATGGAGGTCAATTGCTTGCAAATTGTGCCCTAGAATTTGCTAAAATGGCTTGGTCATGTTACCATCATCCACATGCAATACCTAATGAAATAAATTTGCAAATGGATGCATGAATATAGAGAAAAGTAATAAATGATTCTAAGTGATGGAGGTCAATTTCTTGAAAAGTTTGAATGGAATTTGCTGAAATTTCTTGGGCATGTTACTATCATCCATATTCCCCTCCCCAATCCCCAAAACAGGTTGGAAAACATATACATGGTTTTCATGATATGACAAAAATAATATTATGCTCTATGTATTTTTGTTTCCTGTAGTAACTACAGAAACTTCCTGTAGCATTTTAGGAAAGTAAGGTAAATGAGTGGTAAAATCTTGGGAATGATAAGTGGATGGTGGAAATAGATGAGGACGATGGGTTGGCATGGCCTTAGTCCTTCTGAAGTATCTGAGCAATGTAGGAGAAAATCCAAGTTTGAATTCCTTTGACTAGGCTTTCGATCAACTTTCCTTTTCGTTGCTAACCTGTTTTTTGTTTCTTGCAGAGGTTGAGAGCATCTGCATTCAAGGTATATATTTATATATATATATATATATATATATATATATATTATATATATATTAATATATAAATATATTATATATATATATATATTATTCTTCTAGGCTTACTGGTCACCTCAATGAGGTTTTTTACTAGTGTCTCACTAGGCACCTCATAGGAGGTTTTCACCTGACAATTTTTTTTTTCTCTTATTTTTCATTTTTCATTTCTTTTCCTATCCTACACTACCTAAAAAAAGAAAATCATTTGGAAGTTTAGGAATACTTCCATTGTAGCCACTTGCATAACTGGATGGTAGTTACAATCACATGTAGGCTCGAAACATATTCTTTGACATGTACCTCAATGTGAGAGACAAAATTCTTTGAATTTAATCATATCAAGAACAGTTGAAGAAGAGAGTATTGTTGCAACTTAGTGACTATCTAGAACAATATTTCAATATAGTTGTGATGCTCCTGGTCCACTTGCTAATTTGGATCATCTTGGATGTATTCTTCTTCCATGAAATTCAGATATTATTATTTTTGTTGCTTATTATCTTGAACAAATAGAGGATCTGATGGTAAACATGAGGGCACTTTCGCAATCTCCAATTATGATGTCTGCTCTTCGTCAAGTGCAACCCAGGATTCTTTGGTCTTCTCATTTGAATCTTCTTTTCATACATGTTGTCCCTCATTGATATCAAGAGAATATCTTTTTTGTGATACTCCTCCTGAGCTCAGATGAATACCATTTAGATCAAGAGGAGATGTTTGGAAGTGTTGCACCTCAACATTGTAAGTGGGTTGAGCTACTTCATTGTGTAGGTTTAGAATTGGTGGTAGAGGTAGTTTAGTGGGAGTGGATATGTGAGATGGATGTGGTTGGGGTTGTGGTTGTGGTGGAGGTGAATGGTAGGGATAACATGGACTTGGGTATGTCGGATATCGAGGAAAATATTTAGGATATTGTGGATTTCTACCATAAGTTCTGTTCCAACCTTGTTTCCAAGACTGGTTTTGGGGTTGGGATGACCAAGGTTTCCAAGGAAACAATGTGTTCCAATTACTTTGATATGGATGTGCATAAGCTTGAAATTTTGAATTAGGCTCTTGCATCATATCAGGTTGAATAGGTTTCCATAGTCCTCTTGAAGCTACATATCATAGTTACATTGGCATTGGACTTGCTCCACTGTCCTCTAGGTAAACTTCCTTCAACCTTGGTAATGAGGGGCAATATTTAACATCATGTAATTCTGCATGGACAACACAAATATCAACATCTTTTTTTTCTAATTTTGTATTCTTAACATTTCTACTTGTTCAGTTAGATTGAAAAGGATTTTTGTTTCAAAGTTATCAATAAAATGTCCAAGTTTAACTTGAATTACCGATCTTGATGTTGATTGGCTTACTCTTGCCATTCCTCTTGATGTGTGTTTTCATGTTTCACAAATTTCTTCAAATGATAGTTGGTATACATCACCTCTACTCATGAGATCAGTAATATCAATCCACTCATCCCTAATTGTTCTAAGTAAGAGGGTTTTTAGTCTGTTAGATCCTAAATGATGTAATTTTCCCCTTTTAACATTGTACATGAACCTCTCTATTAAGTCCTCAAGGCTGCCATATTATTTTTGATTCATTCTAAATATTTCTTCTTTAAAAATTTCAAACTCAAACGGAAAGGTTTTTGGATCCTCTGACATCATATCATGGAAGTTGGGAAGGAAATATGGAGGGATGTTCTTCATATGCACACTGACATTAGTATCTTGAATGAGAAATCCAAGGGGATCTTCTTCATTGTCATCATATCCATCCATTTCTCCAACCTTATATGTAACCTCTTCTTCTTCTACCTAAACAAATCAATGGTGATGTGGCTCTTACTAAACCACGTGATCAAATGGGGGGGTTGGTGTTGGAGAAGTATTTTAATTTTTTTTTAATAAGAATGGTAATGCAATGCAATTTTTTGTTTTTGAAATAAATATGTGTAATGAAATATTTTTTTTTGTTTTTACATAAATTAAAAAGAAAGTAATCATCTAGCGAAGAAAATAATGCATACTTTGACACCTCCCTCACAATGGTGCCAAACAGTGATGAGCCTCAGTATTGGAACAAGAATGATGAAACTCCCAAGGCTACCAACTTTAATTATCAACCGGGTGTTCATACAAAATTAAGAGGTATTGACACTATATGTGCAAAATAAAATGTGTCCCTCCTTTGATGTCATGATATACTCGAGTGAATGTAAGGATATGAAATCCTAAACTAATTTCATAAATGGAAATTTTACTTTGGAAAAGAAATTAATCCTAAGTAAGAACGACAATTGTAATTGAAATACTAAGAACATGAATTCAAATAAAGAGGCCTAATCTACATTGTAAAAAGACATTTCCTAATTGGTGTTTATTCTTCCTAAACCATTTATTTAGATCCTAGGGGTCATTATTCAATCCTAAGGGACCAAAACCAATCTTTTTGAGCAAATCTAGACAAGTATATACATGCTCGAAGAGTACTACATGAAACTACAAGATGTTAGAGATTTACTACAAGAAGATATAATTGATCGAATGACCAAGTAAATCAAATCAAAATTGGATGTTATAATTTTTTTATTTAATAGGATTTATTAGGTCTCCATTCCAAGTGGAATCACTCAAAAATACATTTGTTAGCCCATGCTAAAAAATAGAAAAAAAATACTAGTCAAAAACCTAGAAATTCGAGAAATAGTGAGCTAATAAATCTATAAAATTATTAACCTAATCAAGTGAAAATGCAATGGGTTAAATTCTTTTATTACCTATAATGTTTTTGTGATCTAATTCAAGTGGAATCAACATGATTAAATCTCGTTAGCATGCTCTACAAAATATCACAAATTTACTCTTATTTGGCACAAGGGACATCCAAAATTCTAGATTTGGGAATAAGAAAACTAATCCAAGTAGCTTAAAGGTTAGTATGACCTTCCAAAGATATTGAAATGATGAAATTATGGATGTGATCCTAGAAAATAACTGACTTCAACAATTTAACCCAATCCTACAACAAAAATTCATTAATACTGAACGCAGAAATAGAAGAAAGACAAGAACAAGGGATGCATGTGAATAAGAAGTGAAAAGAAGAAAATAATGATACAAAAGGGCTTTGAGGCTCCTGGGATGGCCAAGCCCAAGGAAAATAAAAGTCATATGGTGGAGACCAAGATTTAGAAGTTGAACATGGAAATAATATCCATTATTTCCATCAATACAATTACATCACTGTAAGAAATGAAATTAGAGCTACAAAAATATGAGTTCTCTCCATAGTAAGACTACGAAAAATCAACACCTAGAGGAAAATTCGACTTTGTACTTATGCAAAATGATTAGGAAGCATTCCCCGTGAAAGGAGGAAGTTGCATTAAATGACAAGGAACACATTCCTATATTTTCGCAGTCATTGGAGCTCCATAATCTGTGCAATAATTTCATAATATCTT
This sequence comes from Pinus taeda, assembly GCA_000404065.3. Lineage (NCBI taxonomy): Eukaryota > Viridiplantae > Streptophyta > Pinopsida > Pinales > Pinaceae > Pinus > Pinus taeda. The sequence goes on along the minus strand of APFE030151559.1, from coordinate 108,532 downwards.
CTTGATTTATTATTGAAAATTGATCCTCTTGTAGTAGGGAGAAAGTCCCTAAATTATTTCGTGCTCCATATCTTCATAATCTACCCAATATTTTCACAATATTCAACAAAAATAAATAATATTAGGCACAAATATGCAATTATCCATAAACCTTCCTAAAACATAAATATACATTATCTAATGCAAAAAGAGAGGTTTAATGTGCTGAAGGGTGATCATATGGGACTTAATTTATGTCAAATTTGAAGGTTCATCAAAAGCTATGAGGGACATCAAAAATCCGAGATGAAGTGATATAGGAGGTTTTTAAAATGAAGTTATGATGGACCAAAATCCCAATGTACAATGTATGTAGAGTATCGGGAAGCATAAGGTAGAGTCATTGAAACCTTGGTAAGAATGGATATTGAAACATTAGAAGCGAAGTGAAATATCAAAGATCGAAGGAATGAATCCATCAGATATAGGAAGTATTATGAGAAAGCTCCAAGCGTTAAAAAGGTTTTGAGGTCTAATGAGATAAAGAGGGAGGTGAGACCAGTGACATCGGGTGTCGGAGGTGAGTAATATTCGAGGTTCTGAGAGTATGCCATAGTGAAGGTGAGAGAAAAGAATGTTACGATAAAAGATATCTTGAGGTGCCATGGTAAGGAGAAAGGAATGAGGGGGTTTTGTGTAATAAGGTTGTTGGGGAGTGGGATCTTCCCATAAACTACAACCACTTTGTAAATTAAAGTCCCAACTTTAAAAATTTTAACCACTTGACATTAATTTGTTTCAAATCTTAGAATTTTATTAAAATTGAAATTTGAATTAACTTTCCAAATTCGATAACACAATTTTACTTGTTTTACAATTTGGCTATAGTGATTTTATAGGACCATTACCGAAAAATTGAATTAACTAGTAAAAATTAACCAAAAATAAATATTTACAAATAACTTACAAAAATTAACATAATATATATTTTATAGTGCTGGCGATAAAATTGATCAAATTTCGGAGCAGTGTCATTTCCAAACCACACATCTAAATGAAATGAAAATAAAGTTGATGGAAGGTTTGCAAAAAGTCAAATGAAATGAAGAAATTAGAAGGGAAATATGTAGAAAATGAAAACTGGTGCCCATTACTTGAAATAAATAAGTAAAAAATGAGAGTGTTGTGCTTTTATATCAACACATTCTTAACTAAGCACTATGCATTTGGTGTCACTCCTTCATAATTATTCTCTCCCATATTCTACAATGTAATGTTGGCCACCAGAACTCGACTTTAATTCTTCTATGAGTATCACTTTGTAGCGAGATTTGTATTTCTCTTCTTAAAGAAGATTGTTAAACAAATCTATTTTAACATATTTAACATGCATCCATGATTTGATTATTCAACTTGTATTGATGATGAACCACACTCGTTGGTTCAAAACACATCAACAAATGTATCATTATGTGATTTACGCTGAAAAATATTCTCACAAAAAATATGTTAATTATTGAGTGTAAGTGAAATATATCCCAACAAATCCTACAAGCAGTCATCAAGATTTCCTAGGCTTTGGTCTTTCCTCGACCTAGGGGTTGTCTATAATAGCTACAACAAGATTTATTCCAAAATAATTCAAAGGGAAATACTTTTTGTGGGCATTCAAATGTTTATGTATTTTGGGAAGACTTCTAAAGGGTTGGAGTAATATTTGAATTAGTGTGTTGAGCTTGTGTTTCAACAAGTTTTGTCATGTAACCCAAGTCCTTTCTCAATTATATGGAAATATAAGATTATCATTATAGTTTGAAATGTCACTAGCTGGAGATTCCTTTTTGAATGGGATTTAAGGATTTAGTGAAGGTATGGGACCCAACATGGCATTTGGACTGAAAGAAAATTTGAACATTAGGGAAGTTAAAAGGAGGAGTGAAAGAAAGCTTATTTACAAAATCTTTCAATTCATTCATTCATTTGCTTCATGTAGGGCCTTGGGGCCATTCATTTTATCATATATTGTGGTGAAAAAAAATGGGGTCTCTAGGTAGTTTTCATAATAATTGAGTAAGGCCTATGATCTCGACTTGAACACAGGAAGTCATTTCTCTTTTGGGATTTGGAGTAAATTTGAAAGAGTAGTGAGGGAAAGGTTCCTTAGAAGGGTACATACGCCATTCCTTTTTATTTTTTTTGTCTCCCCTAATTATATAAATTTATTTGCAAAATAACTAGTGAGAACTTAGGGAATTTGAAGATAATTAATAAAGGCATAGAAAACTAGATTCAATGAGGAAATCACGTTCGTTATTCAGATTCAAAGTGGAGTAAAATAGTGGGGCATATTAATATGAAATCAAGCTATGACCACTAAGGATTAAGGCATCACTTGGAATCTTATTTTGAAGATGTCCCTCTACTCTACTTATTCGCCATTTAGGGAAGTTTCAATATTGGGGTATTTGCAACGTTCAGTGTTTATAATGCCTAGAAGTCCTCATAACTAAACTCTTTAAGGCTATGATAATTTCTTAAAATATGAACTAAAATATTTTATTGATATTTAAGCTTTATACATTATTCTTGGCTGATTCCAAATCATATTAAGTTACTATAAAATATGATAGGGCCTAATGGATTGGGAGAGAAATTGTGTTGTGGCTTAAAATATTTAATGCTATATATGATTCTTCAAGAGATGGACCTTTCCATAAAAATGTCACCTTTAAAAATATCTAATTATTTTCTACATTTTATGGTTTAATGAATAGAACCAAATGGTTACTAATAAAGGACAAATATGAAAGGTATCATATATGTGATACACGACCTTCCTATTGAAAATTTGAGAGGAGGATGGATAATCCTGCTTTTGAGAGATAAATTTACACCTCTATAATAATGATTCCTTCAAGAGATCCTACTTTATAGATCAACAAAAAATATTTCTAAGAATTGTTCAAGAACGTTTTGAGTAGAGTCATGTTGATATTCGATTCTTTTTCCTTAATCAGAAATATTTGTGAGATGTAAGGTCATCCATATATTTTTCTTCACTACTGTCTCAACATCCATAGACCCATTGATTCAATCATCATGGCATAACAAGAATTTTTGTACTTCCAATGAAGCATTCATATGCCTAAGGTAGGTTTTTTGTGTATCCCCATTGCTCAAACTCCATTCCCTTGTTAATGTTATTGTCTTTATGTTTCCAATTAGCATAGAAAGTTGGAAGGGAACTATAGGTTGATTACCTTCTATTGGGAGTTTAAATAATTATCCATGTCCAAGCATATGGATAAACTCTCTCTAACTTTCATCTCATGATCAATTTTCACCCTTGAAGAACATTGAGTTGTATCCTTAGAATGACACTTGAGACATAATATAACAATCAACCTTTCAATTACCTTTCAAATTGCATAGAAAGACAACAGGATATTGTGCAATTAATTTCCACTGTCGCGTTCATATGGACCTTGTTAGTTACTGTGCATTTTATATGTAAGCTACACTCTCCATTTCCACGAGGGAAAATATTAAGGATGGAAATTTATCTTAAAGTGAAAAAAACTTGGCAAATCTTAATGGTCCCTAAAAAACTAAATTGTTTAGTAAGATATTGTAAAAATATTGAAATTTCTAATAAATTTATATAGTTCTCTATAATTTTTTAGCAAATCCTCAGGTGAAATAACTTTATCCTATAAAATTTGGGCGAAAATTAGCCCATCTATAAAATTTATCCCCTAAAATTTTCCTTCACTTCCACTGGTTTGTTTTATGTTATAGTATCAATGATTTCTTTTGCAGATAGAGTATATATATATCGAAATATTAGAAAGGTTCTATGAATTCCAAAGTAAAGTGATTAAAGATACTTTTAGGAAATGTATCACGCTTGCAATAAAGTAAACACACACTTTTAGGGAAGCAAGCACACTTAAAAAAAGGGATTGTCGTCATGTGAAAATTTCAATCCTCCGTGGAAAAAACACGCACATGTTAGACGTAAAATAAGGACACCTGTAGAATTGAAATAGCACATTTCTACCAAGTGGGCATAGGAAGCTTAGTATTATAAATATTAGCATAGGTAGAATAAACCATACAAGAAAAAAATAAATCACATAGGAAGAAATAAATGAAAGGACTAATTGTTGCAAAGCTCATCCTTATATTTATTGAAACAAACAAATGTAAACATTGAATTAAGCACATTTTTTCAACATCATAAATGAATGCAAACCAATCTAAAATGAGCATGTTCAAATAATTCATAAATAGATAAAAGTCACACAACTAGAAATTAATTATAAAAATAAAATCAATTGTGTATGAATAAATAATTAAGGAGTTAAATTACACAACTAGAAGAGAGAACTACCTTAATTACACAATACTTTGTTATATTGGATTGGGCCCTACCCTTATATAACATAGTGTTGATGTATATCAACATTTGCTTCATTGAAAACAACAACTAATTTAATTAACTAAGCTGATTGAAAGAAATTAATATTTCATAAATATGAAAATGAAATAAATATGCAAAAGAAATAAAGATATTAAATTTATTGATCAAATCATAAATTAAGGAAATTATAGACTAAAATCAAAATACAATATTAATAGTTAAATTATTTCATTATGATTCAGACATTTCTCTAATGGTCCTCCTCATGAAATGAAAGATTACTGTTTTTATACATATCTTTTGATTATAAATAAAATAACAACCAATAAATGAGATCCACAATTTTCTCATATGGTTTGATAGCAATTAGAAAACATAAATGACTCATACATAATTAAAAAATATTTATTAAAACCTCAATTAACCATGTATAATATTCTTCCAAATTGAAATAGTGAAGCAAAATCTGTGTAATAACACTAGGTCGATTTTTTGATTAGCTTAAGCTTTCAATCCTTCATGTTTCTGGTTTCGATTCATGGTGCCTAGAGTTGCAACACAACAATGGAAGTAGTGAGTTACAACACCAAGTTATAATGGCTCATGGTTACAATGTTTACTTATGATTTCAAGAGTTTTAGCACAAGAGTTGGAGCACTAGAGTTGTAGTAGCAACTTGTAGCACCAAAGTTGCAACAATTGGTTGCGAAACTAGAATTATGTAGTGAGTTGCGGCTGTTATGCAACCAACTCACAAAATATAAGAAAAGATAGATCAACAACTTAAAAAATTATCCTCTTCGAGGGGGAAACCTTATTTACATTACACAAATGAACAATTCTTGGATGATACAAATGACAAGGCCTCGTTTTTATATCTATGAGTATAAACGGTGACAATATAATTAGAGCCTACATAACAATAATAATGTAAGGGCACAATAATAACAATAGTGGGATTCTATGGGGCACAATAACAACAATATGAGGACTACATGGGAACAACAATAAAAATAAGGGGGTTGCACTAAAACTAGTAATAAGGGGCCACACTAGTATTATATGTAGCTAAAATGCCCCTCTTCCTTCAAAAAAGTAGTGTCCTCAATGCTTGAGTAGTTCTAGATGCTTCTGTATAAAATATTCATCCTCCCATGTGGGAGATTTAGTGGGTAAGTTCTTCTACTTGATGAGATAATATGAAATCGATTGATTTTGTATTTGTTCCATTCTTTTTTCCATGACTACTTCAGGTTCCAATATGATTTTTCCTTCCTCGTCAAGTTTTGACAATATTGTTTGAACTGTAAGCTTGTAACATATGACCTTCTTTAGGCATGAAACATGGAAAAGTCAGTGCATTCGGGACGATGCTAGAAGCTCCAATTTGTATACCATAGTAACAATATTTTGCAACACCTTGTAAGAACCATAGTATTTTGGTGATTATTTATTTTCCTTCTTATATTTCTTTAGGGAAATTTGTTTATATGGTTGTAGTTGAAAAAATACCTAGTTGCCTACAACAAAGGTTCTTTTGCTTGGATGTTGATTGGCTTATTGTTTCATTCAATTTTGTGCCAAAGTGAGGTTATCCTTTAAGAGTTGGAGAAGTTCTTGTTGATGCTTGATGTGATCTTCCAATTCTTGAAGATTAGAATTTTTTATTAAAGAAGATGTGATGGACAGTGGATGATATCCATAAAGTGGCATAAATGGGGTCATTTTTGCTGCAGTATGGAAGGAAGTGTTATACCACCACTCAGCGAGAGGTAACTACTTGATCCATTGTGTTTTTTTATCATATAAAAAGGAACGAATATATCCTTCACAACGTTTGTTCACTATATCAGTTTTCCCATCAGATTAAGGATGATAAGATTAGCTATGAGCTAATTCAGTGCCCAAACAAGAAAATAATTAAGTCCAAAATTTTCTAGTGAAAATGGGGTCTCTATTGCTTACAATAATATTTCGATTTCCATGTATATTTTGAATTGTTTCCATAAACACAATAGAGAATGTACTAGATTTAAATGAGATAATGCACAAAAGTGTGCATACTTGGTAAGTGTATCAACTATTGTAGTGAAACTAGCTCATAAAAAGATAGAAAAGATAAATCAATGACTTAAAAATCACCCTCTTCAAGGAGGAAACCTCCTTTACATTACACACATGAAAAATTCTTGGATGATACAAATGACAAGACCTCCTTTATATATATAGGAGTCTAAGGGGTCCCAATAAAATCAAATCCTGCATAACAATAATATTGTAGGGGAACAACAATAACAATAGTGGTATTCTATGGGGAATAATAATAATAACATGGGGACTATATGGACACAATAATATAATAAGGGGGGTGCACTAATAACATTAAGGGGTTAGACTTGTAGTATAGGGACCTAACATGCCCCTCTCCTTGAAAATGTGTTTTCCTCAATGCTTGAGTAGTTCTAGATTCTTCTGTATAAAATTATCATCCTTCCATGTCGAATCTTCAGTGGGTAAGTTCTTCCACTTCATGAGATACTCTGAAACTGATGGATTTTGTAGCTATCGATTTCTTGTTTTTGTGACTGCTTCAAGTTTCAATATGATTTTTCCTTCCTCGTCAAGTTCTATCCATATTGTTTGAACTGGGATATTCTCACCTATAACCTTCTTTAAGCATGAAACATGGAAAACTGGGTGCACTCAGGAAGATTCAAGAAAATCCAATTTGTATGCCATAGTACAAATCTTTTGGAACAACTTGTACGAACCATAATAATTTGGTGATAATTTATGATCCTTCTTAGCTTTCTTGAGGGACATTTGTTTATATGGTTGTAGTCATATAAATGCCAAGTCACCTACATAAAAAATGCTTTCGATGTGATGTTGATCTACCTGTTGTTTCATTCTATTTTGTGCCAAAGTGAGGTTATATTTTTAGAGTTTGAGAACTTGTTGTTTATGCTTGATGTGATCCTTGATTTCTTGAAGCTTAGGATTTTCTTTTAAAGATGATGTGATGGATGCTGGATGATATGCATAAAGTGCCATAAATGGAGTCATTTTTGCAAGAGTATGGAAGAGAGTGTTATACCACAATTTAGCCAGAGGCAACCACTTGACCCATTATGTCAGTTTATCAGATACAAATAAATGAAGATATCCTTCCAAACATTTGTTCACTATCGCATTTTTCCTGTTAGATTCAAGTTGATAAGATGAGCTATGAGCTAAATGAGTACCAAAATATTCCACATCTTGTACTCCAAAAGAAACAATTAGAGGCTTTTGCATATAGTTTTTTTTCCTTCAATAGTTTGAGCAGCTTGTCAACATGTTGAACATGATCCTTCCAAGACTTGATGTAGACTAGTATATCATAAAAAAATACTAACACAAATTTTCTAAGTAAGGGTTTGAAAATGGAATTCATCAAACCTTGAAATGTATAAGGGGCACTAGTAAGGCCAAAAGGCATGACAAAAAATTCATAACAATGCTCATGAGTTCTAAATATTGTTTTTGGAATGTCTTCAACCTTCATTCTAATTTGATGATATCCTAGACAAAGATCCAACTTGGTGAAGTAAATTGCTCCATGTAATGCATCCAATAATTCATCAAGGAAAGGAATGAGAAATTTACCTTTAATAGTAAGCTTTTTGAGCTCCCTATAATCCAGAAACATGCACCATGATCCATCCTTCTTTTGTACCAATAACACTGGAGCAGAGAAAGATCTTTGACTAGGTCGAATTATACCAAACTCTAGCATTTCTGCAACCATACCTTCAATTTCACTCTTTTTGGGATATGGATATTTGTAAGGCCTAATGTTTGGGGGAACACTTCCAAGAATAAAATGAGTATCATGATCATGATCATGAATAGGTCGAATGCCTTTGAGGAGTCTCAAATACCTTGGAATGATTGTCCAAAACTTTTTGCAGATCTGAAGAAATAGATGATTTCGATGTGGATACCTCTAGTGAACATAATTGTGCAATTTCGCGCCGTTGTTCTTTCTTTAGAATATTTTTCATTTTGTTAGAGTTGATTATATTTCTCAGTTTCCCTGCGATACCCCTTATTTCAATTTCTTTTCCTTCCCCAAAAAAATTCAAGAAACGTTCTTGAAAATTAAAAGTTATTGTGCCCAAAGATTGTAGCCACTGAACTCCTAGTACAACATCCGCACCACCGATTGGAATGGAAAGCATTGGACTATTCAAGACATACTCTCCCATGGATAGCTTGATATTATGGAACTTTCCAGAGAAATTTATGGTTCCTCCTTTTGCAACCATTACTTGATACTCTGGTGCTGGATATAGGAAGAAATTCAATTCGTTGGTTATCTTACAATGAATAAAATTATGGCTACTACCCGAATCAATCAACATTGTTACCTTTTTCTTCTTGAAATGCCGTTCTATCTTAAGAGTTTGAGGAGTGGTAATTCATGTTAATGCATTACAAGATATGGTCAAATTCATTTCTTCTTCCTCTAGGATTGGTTCCTAGTGTATATCCTCTCCTTTTGATGTTTCTTGTTACTTTTCTTGCTCCTCTTCCCCATCTATGTAAAGTAATTTCTTCTTAAAACACTTATGACCTTTAGTGTATTTTCTATCACAATTATAACAAATCCATTTTGCTATTTTTTCTTCCAATTGTTGTGATATCAACCTTGTAGGTTTTGAAAGGCTAGGAGCAACAACACTTCCATATTTATAGTTATGAGTGGTAGGATTCCTTGTTTCCATAATTTTGCTTTCAATTTTTCTTGCTAACCTGTATGCCCTCTCCAATGAATCAGGTTCCTAAAGGTGAACCTCATGTTGGATGTTATCCTTTAAAGTCCCAATGAAGACATCAATCGTTTGCTTCTCTGGAATATCATTTAACCTTATATTCAATTTTTCGAAGTCCTCAATGTGCTCTACCATTGAACACTTTTGTTTGATATTTATCGATTGGCTAAAGAAGGTGTTTCTCCTTGTATCCTCCTAATGTGCTATCATTTCATCCATGAATATTGGCCAGGTGACAAATAGTTTACGAGAACAAAGCCCTTTATACCATAAAAATATATTCAGTTCTAAATATAAAGATGGAATATGTACCTTTTGTAACAGTTGCACATCATGTAGATCAAAATATTTATCCATCTGTAGTATCCATGTTATGAGATCCTTGCCATAAAAATTCCTCATGTTGATCTTTGGAATATGGTGGGTCTTCAATCCAATGTTAGATTCTATGAAATCTTGATTATCATTTTTTTTTCTCATCATGACTTTTCTATACTACCTTTTCGTCTTTAGGAGGTGTTTCTTATTGCAGCTTTGTCCCACCTTCCTTCAAACCTTTCATGTCTTTCTTCAAATTTTCCATGCCTTTCTTCAAATGTGCTTCCCTACCATCGATATTAGCTTTAGCGTCACATATAAAACTATTTATCTTAGCTTCGATCACATTATTCAAATCATCCATCCAATTTTGATTACTAGGTGCTTCTATTTTATTGATTCGAGTCATTCTTTTTCTTTATTTTAGGATCTCTATATTGAATCTGTTGTATCTATGAAAGTTCAGATTTCCAAGTTCTACAATTGTGAAGTGTGGTAGCCCTCTGCATCCTCCTTCCGATGCCACAAATATGATTGAAAGTGGATTCTCCAACAAAGATTTATGCCCAATATCCCAAGATGTCATGATTATATACTTTTTCATTCAAGAGCACTTGTACGAAGTGACACGTGTCATTATTTCATCCTTTGGATGTAAAAATGATACACAAATAAGTACACTCTGTCCTATTTATGTACCTTCTTATGAAATTTCACTCTGATGCTCAGAGAGAATGTTATGATGATTTTCCCAAGGTCAGTTGTTTGGGATGTAATTCGAGAGCCTACAAAAACCCTAAATGTATTGGACCATATCTACGAAAATACAGAGAAGTAAAATCTGAAATTCTCACCTGAGCTTCACCAAGTTTTCTGCTCGAATGGGTTTTAATTTCAGAGTCTGCACCTTTGTAGAAAAAAAATTATAGCAAAAATTTCATGGTTAATTGTTTGAGACGGACTTCTCTGAAAATATAGCAAGACAAGGTCTTCAATTCATACCCATGTTTTAGAACGATTTAGGCTCAAATGGGCTTCTTTTTTAGCTTTTGAAACTCCGTAGCAAAAATGTTATAGCGAAAATGCC
>APFE030151559.1:77483-93051 GCA_000404065.3 Pinus taeda | reverse complement strand
TTGGAAATTTGGGGTTTGAAACCATTTGAGAGTATTTTAAGACATCAAACGACATTTTTTGGGGGTAAAAATATGTCTCGTTAAACCCACACCTTTTTTCCCTATTCCTCACAAAGAGACCTTTCTAGTAGAACAATAATTATCTTAATGAGAGTTCGTATGTGAAAGTTATGCCACTCAGAAGTTGACCTTCCTATTTGTACCACCAACATTTGAGAGGGTGCCATGTCATTCACCATAATTCACGGAGAAGGGGCTAACCACATGATTGTGATGAAGAAAAATATAGAAGATTCTATATTTTAACTCTGGTTAAGAGTTGAGCTAGTCAAACCTAACCAATAGTAGGATATCAGATTGTGTTATTACCAGGCCACTAGGAGCAAAAGGGGTTGCTCTATTTCAAGTGAATTTGTTCCATAGCTGAGAAAAAATAGTCAAAAGCGATAGTAAATAGAGCACATAGACATGAATTTTTCATTGTGATAGACCATCGGCCATAGGCCATACTTCTTTGTATTTGTATCCATATACCCATTGAGAGAAAGAGAGTAGAGTGACCTCACCTTCCAATTAGGCTTTGTCCGTAAAAGGTTTCCTAGGTCCTATTGTGTGTCAGATGTGTTTCTAAACTTTTATTTCACCATTCTCTATTTTCTACATAATTTTAATTTGCATGAATATGTTATTAATAATAATCTATAGATATGTAAATCTAAAGAGATAGAAAACTGTAATAGTGTATAATTTGGTTTTTTAGGTATAATTTTATCATATTTATTGTGATCAACTTTCTAGTGAAATTTACTTAAAAGTATATAGATCAAAACTATACCATGTTATAGTACTACATGGCAATCTTTTATTGAAACAATATGATGTTGAAATAAACTTTATAACAAAAAATTGTTGAAACATGTTTTCTATACCATGCAGGGTGTGATATTCATCCAAAGAGACAACCACTACTACCTCATCAAGGGTAAAAAAATCCTTCATCATCAATGCACATAATGGAAAGTAAAAATTATTCTTGGTAGGTATCAATGAGGCCAAAAATTTGATATTTTCTAGCCATAAATATGTTTCTTTAATTTTAAGATACAATTAGTCTATAATATATTCCATGATAGCTATATTATCCTTGCATAGGTGCACTAAGGAACAAAAATATCACCTAAAATAGTTGCTATAGGCATAGAGGTGTGTCTTCCAATAGATTAAAAGGATACTATCCAAGAGGAAGTGGAGCATGAGATCGAATATTGTTAGTCCTCTCCATTGTTAAACATTGGGTTGTACAAGAAATACATTATAAGGGAAACTTAGGTGAAAAAACAATTGCAACAACTACCAAAATAGGGTATCATTCAACCAAGTACCCCACCATATGGGTCACCCATCATCATCATTCTAAATAAGGATGAGACTTGGCATATGTGTATTAATTATAGGGTATTAAACAAGGCTACGATTAAGAATAGGTACCCCCTACCTAGGATAGATCATCTATTGGATCAGCTATAGCTATCCAAGTACTTCACCAAGGTGGACATGAAGTTAAAATATCACTAGGTTTGTGCAAGAAAAACATATTCTTGGAATACTACCTTTAAAAGTAGTGAAAGTTTGTATGAGTGGTTAGCCATGTTGTTTGGCCTATTCAATGCATCAACTATGTTTATGAGTTTCACGAATGATATTCACACCCTTTTATAAATCCATTTGTTGTTGTTTTCTGGGATGGTAAACTAGCATACATTTCTATTATAGAGGAGCACATTTCACACTTGATGCAAGTACTAGAGGCATTGAAGAAGCATTAACGGCTAGAAAATCCCAGGAGGTGTGAGTTTGCATATCAGTCTATGGTGTATCTGGAATATGTCATAGGTGTGGAAGAGTATAAGAGAGATCCTTCCTAAATGGATGCCATCATGAAGTGGCTAGTGGCTAATAATGTTTCTTAGGTTAGTAGTTTCATTTGGGCATCACAATAGTTGAGGAAATTCATATCCTTATTTTCAAAACTAGTAACACCACTCCACACCATAGCAGTGAGTGTAACTATTTTCCAATGGGGAAAGGGTTAGTAGAGGGCCTTTAAGGAGTTATATAAGAATACTTGTGAGGCATTGTTTTTGGCGTTACCAAACTTATAGTAGCCCTTCAAAGTGGAGATAGATGCGAGGGGATATGTTATGGGAGTGCTCTTAATGTAGGGAGGAAGGCCTATATGATATCATACTAAATTATTTCATGGGGAAATTCTCAACTACCCTACCTACAGTAAAGAGATCTATTCCTTGAACAAACTTTGAAGAAAAGGAAATACTTTCTGATGGGAAAGGAGACAATAATCCACACAAAGCTAGACACTTCAGTACCTCCAGGCCTATAGTAAGTTGCAATAGACTAGACATTACAAGCTGATACAATATCTATAGTAGTTTCATTTAGTGATCAAGTGAAAAAAGGGTAGGACAAAAAAGTTGGCTGACAGGCTTTGAAGGCCACCTGCATCAAACATAATATCTTTTTGAACTCCTATGCACATCGATTCTTTCACCCATGATGCATATAAAGAGGTATACATAGATGATGAAGACCTCAAGGAGGTGTTAAAACTATTGTAAAGCCAAATTAATGTGCACAAGTGTGCCACAATAATTGAATACTATCTCTAAAATTGGTTACTCTATAGGTTAGATAAGTTTTGTGTTCCTAAAGATTAGTGACTGTAGGTAATCAATGAGTCTAACACTTCCAAGGTTGTGTGCATTTTGGCGTAGGGAAGATAGTGACCAACTTGCCAAGGTATGTATATTGGCCCATAATGTAGGAATATGTAGCTAGATTCATTATATGATGCATACTTTGTCATACCAATAAGCCTAGTAATATGAAACAGTGTTTATGTTGTCCCTTACCTATAGCCGCTCATCCTTGGTAAATAATTTCCATTGAATTTTTTGGAGGTTTACTAACAACCAAGAAGGTACATAACTACCTTATTGTGGTAGACGAAAGATTTATAAAGAAGTGTGTTTTAGTGCCTTATAAAAATATCATTAGATGGGAATAAGTAGTGAACTTGTTCTTTGGATAAGTCTAGGTGGAATTTTGGATATTAAGGAGAATCGTTTCCAATAGGCACAACTAATTTGTTTATGTATTTTGGACTACATTGTGGGATAAGTTAGACATGAAGTTAAATATTTATGCAATGTTCCATCAATAGACAAATGGGAAAACAAAAGTAGTCGATAGGAAATTGGTGCAAATTTTAAGGGGTTACAATAAAAACCATTGAAATACTTGGGATGAAAATATGATATATATACAACACTCTTATAACAAAATAAATCCACACTTCAACTAGTAAGTTCCAATTTGAAATTTTTTTGGATATTTTCCACTTTCTCCTCTGAACATTAGATAGGACAAGGAGGAGTGATGGAGGATATTGTAGGGGGTACCTTAAGGGAAGAAAAAACTATTGAGAAGATCAAAAATTTCCATTTATAGGTATAGGATATAATGGAAAGGTGATAGGAAAAATACAAGGCCAAACAAGATGAACACACAACATATAAGTTAAGGAAGGTGGGAGATAGTGTATGGTTATAGTTCAGTAAGGAGAGGCTACAAAGTCCTAGTAATAAAATAAAGGGTATGTGATATGGTCCCTTTGAGATACTAGAGAATATTTAAGATACTTCCTACATAATCAATCTACCCCAATACATGTGCATTTACTCAATGATGAATGAAGAAAATTTGAAATTCTATGTGCCTTAAATTCTAGATTAGGAGCAGGAACAATTCTTACTTTCTATAGAGTATTTGGAACCAAATGCTAAGGAAAAGTTGATAGAGGACACAATTTTGTAGAAGTCTAGAACTACAACGTATAGACAGCATGAGCTTTGGTATATTAGGTTGAAAGGACATCTCTCCGACAAGGATAAATGGTACATAAAAAAGAAGGGGCTGGAAAAATTTCCTCATATTATTTAGTAAATGATTTTGAGGGCCAAAAACCTCCCAAAATGGTGAGGTATGATATGGATTGAATCATTATATTATTTTTCATACATCTTAACATTCTTTTAATGGAAAACTAGGGGGAATTAACTCAAAGGACCATTCTTACTAATGGGCCTGAGTTTGGAGAATTGAGGCTTGACATCTTTTGGAAAGAATTTTAGGAATCATATGATTCTTTTCTAAAGTAAAACATGTATAGATAAGTGTCATGCATAGTGAAATTTCCAATGATGAAATATTTTCCTTAATTGAATTTTGTATGCAAAATTTATGGCACTTGGAAGTTTTGCTTCCACTTTTGTGCATGATCATTGAAAAGAATGCCACGTCAACCCACATTATGATGTCATAATGATGGAGATGACTCTATAATATTGAATAATGTAATTCTATTTTAAAAGCTGAAGGAGACAAACTTAACTACCAGTGGGCTATCAGACTATGTAATAATTAGGGCATTAGGAGGAAAAGGCTTTCCATTCTATTGAAGTGAATTTTCTTCCATATATGATTAGAGTAGCTCTGAGTGGATAGAGACAGAGCAAAAATAGAGGTTCTGTATAGACTAGTATCCCACTAGAGACAATTCCCACTCCTTGGTACTTTCATCCATGTCCATTTAGAGAGTGAGAGAGAGAGTGAAGTAGCCTCACCTTCCAGCTAGGCTTTCTTCCAAAAGGATTTTCTAGGTCATACCTTGTGTTATTATGTTTTAGTGGTCGATAAATTCTCTCTCTATTTTGTCCATTTTTATAATTTGCATGCATACATAATAAAAAATAATTAGCAAATCCAAAAATCTAAATAGTAATTATCATCATACTATAGAGTTCAATTTTTTTTATCACACTTTAGTAGATGTATTGTAAAAAACTATCTAGTGGAATATCCATACAAGTTTATGGATCAATAGTAGCTACAAAATTCATGGAAATATTCTATAAGATACATGGAACTCCATCATTTTTTACAGTGATAGTTTCTACCAATAATTGTATCCTAACTTATTTTTGTTTTTATTCTGGTAGTAGATTGGGTGAAAACTCTTATCATCCCCAATTCTATGACGAAGTTGAGGTTTTAAATAAATGTATATAAAATTATCTTCATTTCATAACATTTCAATATGCATAGTGGGTATAATGGTTTCCTATTATAGAATGGTGGTAAATAAATTCCTTCCATACTTCATTAAAAATGTCCCCATTTTATGGTACTTTACCAACAACATTGATCCTAGTGGATATTGGTGCCAACTTGACTATTGCACTTAGACCCCCCACACTATCTCCTTTGATTTTCCTATTTCCTAACATAATTTCCATTTTTAGTTGTTTTTCAGGTCCTAAACATCTGAATCCATTCTTAGGCCCTAAATTACACTTTTTAACAAAACATGAAAGTGGTTGTCATTAGATAGATCTTCCTAATCAGGTATCATGTGCCTCAATCACAAATCATATGCCAAATTTATGACCCCAAGAAGTTGACATTCCAACTAAGCCCATTGGGGCCAACACACTTTTGGCACTTCATCTCCTAGGGTTAGGTTTTTGGATGCTTAGGGTTTCACATTGCTTCTTCATGATAAAAATCCCCCGAAGCCTCATTCTAACTCATTTAAGAAGGCATGTAGTTGTCACATATCTTCTCAGAGAAAATATACCCTTGCTTGATGTAGTTTGTTTATTTTCTACATGTAAACAAATTTGAACAATTGCTATTTATTAATTGAAGTTCTATTTCATTGTACCTTTTGTTTTCCTTTAAATTTGTATTTCATTTCATTCCTTCACAATGTGGGGATTATGAATTAGGCATTGTCCTTGATGGAAAACTCCTTGATGAGTTGTCCTTGATGAAAACCTATTTGATGAATGAAAATTTACTTGAAAAGTTGTCTCTTCATGAAAATCTTCTTATTGAAGGTATAAATAGGATGTGTTTACAGATGTGACAAAGTGTTTTGAAAAATTCATGGAAGTTCAAAGATAGAGGAATCATAAAGATGGAAGTTCAAGAATTATATGTAGGTCTATCAGGGCCAAGTTGCTTATACATGTGAGTTTAAGGAAACAAAGGCTTGTACACTTACCGTACCAAGGGTGCTTACTATGGCATTTCCATATGGTATTGAGATCAACAACAGTTGTTTTGATCCCATCTAAGAAAACCATTGGCTGGAATATGGTTTTGAGCCATGGTATTGAAAAAGGATAAATTATATAAGGTGGTGAAGATCAAAGTGTGTAAGGTGTGCAAGTGATGGAAATATTATCAATAGTTATATCTAAAGAAAATACACATATTGTGGGATTTTGATGCTTTGCTTGATCTAAACAAAGTATGCATCGATGAATACAATGATGGATCAGGATCATGAGACCTTAAATGACTTTCCATTGTATGATATGCTCATCGATTGACTAGATCTAAGTACTGACACATGTGTTTATCTCTAAATATTATGATTTAGGTGTTTCATAGGTTCTGAAGAGCTACGCAAGTTTAGGTCAAAATTTGCAGATCTATACGCAGGTTGGTCTTGGTGAAGCTGTGTATACATGTGGGTTTATTTCTTCAAAGTTGTGTACATACAGAAAGGATTTATGTAAAAAATTTCGATCCGTACGTAGGTTTCTCTCGGGTGTATCGTGTATACACGCGGGTTCATTTCTTCAAAGTCGTGTATATAAAGTAAGGGCTTTTGTTCATAAATGAGTGATCAACCTAATCAATGTTGTTGTTTCTCTGTTTTATGTCAATGATGTCCTCATTTTGATATCGGTTGAGTGATAATATCTGAAGTAGAACTTATTGCATGAAGAAGTTGAATTTGGTTACATGATTGGTTGACAATGTTGTTGATGTTGCTAACTGTATGAGGGTTATGTATGCTAAAATAATATTTCAAAATAAATTTGGTCAACCTTGTGTTTGATTTAGGATTACATATTTTTAGTATATTGAGATGTGTATGTGTTTTCTCTACAGAAAAGTGCATATACACGTGGGTTTCCTTAAGTGAAGTAGCATATGCATGTTGGCATATGAATGATCAGGGTTGTAGTTGATTCTGTGTGTTGATGCAGTATTATGAGTTAAGTTCTATTTTATGGTTACACTGATCTGACTATTCTAGTTGATTGGTTGAGTTTTGATTATGTTTCAGTTGATTGGGGTTTAGCGATTGGTTGATTTAGTTGTGTCAGAGATTGATGATTTTATTACCGTAATGAGTTACAGTTTGATTATTGATGTTGAGCTTAAGTGTTAGTAGTGGGTCCTGTCAGAAAATTTGATGAAACATGGCCTACAAGTTATGATGTGTTTTAGCAAGTGGATCTAGTATGAAAATTTATGAAACATGGTCCCTGGAGTTGAGGGAGTTAAAGATTCCTTTTAGTGGTATTTGATATCAGGGGGTTCAAGCTCCCTTCCAGTAACAACAGGAGAACGAGTGAAGGTTGTAGCCTTCTATAGGTTTGTGCCTGCGTACTGGTACAAGGTTATGCCAGTACAAGAGCCAGGGGTTTCGAGCTCCCTTCTAGTAGGAGCTCCAGAAAAATAGAAGGTTGTATCCTTCTGCAAGTGGGTGTCTACATACTGGTATGAATCTACACCAGTACAAGATTGTAAAGTGATTTTTCTTTATATTAAAAAGAAGACAATGATGACAACATCAGGTGGTTTTTTCCCACATTTGGTTTCCACCTTAAATCCTGGTGTTGAATTGTCTGTGATACTTTATTCTATTCCTACTTCGCCTACTTACTGCTTATCAAATGCTTGATAAATCTCTTGTATTTTGGTTTAAGTTTAACATGTAAGAAATTAGTTGTTTTACAAGTTTACTAAGCATAGGTTGGTTTCTTTTATAATAACCACATATATATGTGAGTTGGGTTTAGTGAGGTTGCGTATATATTTCAGAAAAGAAAATTATTATAATGAGTTTTTAAAATACTAATTCACTCGTGCCTCCCCCCTCTCAGTATTTTTCCTATCACATAAATATTGATAAGTGGTATCAGAGTGATCTAATTTTTTTATGTTTTTGTGCATGTCCCCAATGAAGTCTATGTATAAGGAGTTGGGACTTTAACTAGTTGAACCCTTATAAGACCGACCTCACTCAGCTTGATGACCTCCCATGGTAGACAAAAATAAAGAGGAGAGAGGAGGAGATCCTTTCAAAGTGTTTCTTGAAGAGGCCCTTGAGCGACAAAGGAACAAAATGGTGGACAATTTTTCATGGATCCTTTGGTAGGTATCAATGAGTAAAGCATCTTCATCCAATAGTAATTTTGGAGGCACCACCCCCTTTACGGTACAATATAACTTTCACATTCCTATATATGAAGTCCAAATAGACGTAAATTGCCTAGTTAGATGCTTAAATCTACTGGAAGGATTTTTTTGGTCCATAATTTTTCTGACAGGGAAAAGATTACTTTTGCAGTCCTCAAAGTTTCTCCCCATGTCAAGGATTGGTGGATAAAGTATAGTAAGTAGAGGGATGACAAGGAAGCCTCACTATTTTTAGCTACACCCTCTTGGAATTATTTCTAAGATGTTGTCAAAGAATAATATTACCCTATTGGGAGATATCAAGATAAGTACATAAATTGGACTACACTATGATAGGAAAGGGACCAAGAGATGCTAGAGTTCATAATTATTTTCCATACCCTATGCACAAAGTTTGTTATCAAGGATTTTGAGCGGCATTTGATACTCAAGTATCATAGTTGTTTACTTAAATGCATCTAGGAATAAATGGAATTACTATAAATATCCTTGCTTCGCATAATATATTCATATGTTGTTAGGACTGAATAAAAATTTAAAGAGAAGAAGCGAGATTTTGGGTTTATGAATCTAAGGTAGGGAAAAGGCACCTCCAAACCATATCACAAAGGATAAAATGAAGATGTAGCGACCCAGGACAACCCATTGAAGCCACAAGCAAAGAATAACACCACGAAGATGAAGAAGGACACTAGAAACTGGTGTAAATTCCACAAGAGGCCTGCCCATAACAAAAATGAGTGTTGCAGTAAGAAATCACTAGTGGTGGAGCTGAATGCTTCGGAGTCAGATGCATGTTCCTCCTTTAAGCCAAAACATGACAAGGAGAATGACAAGAAGAAACATAATATTAATGCATAATATAGTACCATCATTTCCAGTAGCAAGGTCTAAAATATTGAGCCTAAATATCCAGAGGGAGAGTGTCTCTTCCACTCAAAAATGTGGGCGAAAGGTACTTCACCACAATTCATTATTGAAAGTGGGACCCAAAATAAGTTCATCTAAAAAGATGGTTTTAAGTAGTTGGGCCTACTTACCACGCCACCCCCGAAACCATACACCATTCAATGGATGCAACAAGGATGAGATATTCGTGTTAGCAAATAATGTCTCCTCCCCTACAACATCAACCCCTTCACAAATGAGGTATTGTGTGACATTTCTTCTCTTGAATTTTGTGTTGTTTTATTAGGCCAACCATACTTTTAGAAGTGTGATGTTGTGTATGAGTCTAGATCTCACATTGTTATTATTACTTTGGGAAAAGAACTATACATGATTCTGAAGCTAGCCCCGCCTAGTGCCATTTATTTAATATCTATTGAGAAATGTAGTAATATCATCTCCCATACTGGGAATTTTTTTTATTTCTATTTCACTCTCAAAGTAAGAAGAATATCATTGCCACATTCACGTCCTTCAGAAAGGGTTCTTTTGCGTTGTAGAATCAAGTTGATAAGGTCATGGAGGAGTACAAGGTCATCTTGTCCTCACCCACAAGGGTACCTTTGCACTGTCAAGTAAAACATTGTATCGACCTAACTCCTAGAGCACCTTTACCCAATTGTCGAATATACCATTTCTATCTTATAAAAAACAAGGAAATCAAGTGGAATATACAGGAGTTGCTACAAAAAGTGCACATCTCACCAAGTTCCTCACCTTCTTGGAGCTCAAAAATACTCATACAAAAGAAGGATGCGACCTGGCGACTCTACATTGATTATCAACAATTACATAAGGTCACTATTAGGAATAGATATCCGTTACCACATATTAATGACCACTAGACCATATCAAGTGGGCCAAATACTTCATCAAGATTGATCTAAATTCTAGCTATCACCAAGTTCTAATAGAATCCACAAATGTATGGAAGACTTCCTTCAAATCCAAGGAGGACATCTTTGAGTGGTTGGTCATGTTGTTTGGGTTGACATATGCCCTAGTAAATTTTATGAGGCTAATGGATGAAATCTTGTGTCCTCTCACAAAATCATTTATGGTTGTATGTTTGGAAAAAAATCCTCATCTTTACCAAGATTTAGGTAGAGAACTTGAAACATATTCAATAAGTCCTTCAAACCTTGTGGCAGTGCAAGCTATGTGCCAACTTGGAGAAGTTCCCCTTTGGAAAGAACCAGGTTCATATCTAGGCTACATAATTGATGAGGAAGCATGAATGTGGATCTATATAAGATCCAATTCATTTGTGATTGGTCATCCCCAACAACACTCATAAGGATTCATAGCTTTTTGGGCCCTTCCAATTTCTATCTAAGGTTCATGTTGCGATTCTCGCATATCACTTAGCCTTTGAGTAAAGTTCACAAGGGAAAAGCATAAGAAACGTTATTTTGTCTTTGAGGTACAATAAAAGAAATATGTTAGGCTAAAACATCACGTTTGATCTGTTCCAGTACTCACATTGCTAAACCTACAACAACCATTTGAATTGAGACAGATGCCCACGACTATGCCATTGGTGCATTTTTCATCCAGTAATGGCATCTGGTGGCCTCTCATAGTGAGATAATCTCTAATACTATTCAAAAATACCCTACATATGAAAAGGTTATGTACCCCATCAAGCATGCTTGTTCCTAGTGGAAAAATTACATTATGGGAAAGGATATGATTATCCATAGAAATCGCTGAGCTCTTTGGTTTATGCCGACATAAGGGAAGTTGTAGGACGATTACAATACAAAATGGTCCACATATATGAAACAATTCCATTTGAAAATTAAATATAAGAAGGAAAAACCAATAAAAATACATATTGCCTTAGTCGACCCCTAGTTGTGCCACTGAATACTGTTTTGAACTCTTGTGGGCACAATAACTCTAGATGGTTACAAATATACATAAAAGATATAGAGTTTTCCACTAGATACTAGATGCTAATGGATGGAAACTTCCACCTCCAGGATGCAGTTTTATACTGCATTGTGGCACTTATGTGTTCCTTCAAGCAATCATGCTAAGTTAATTTGGAAGGTGCACTAGTGAGGTTGTAGGACAACAATAGTATTTCTATTGTCCAAAATTGTAATAGGATGATTGAAAATATATAAGATCTTCAATTGCTTATTCCATCACCAAGAAAACCATTAAGAAGCAAGGCCTACACACTTCTCTACCTACTCCTAGCTGACCTTGGGAATCCATGTCCATGGAATCTATGTCTATCCTTCCTTCTACCAAACATGGTAATGACCTTTTATTTTTCATTGTTGATAGATTTTCTAAGATAGCTACATTGACTACTTGCAAGAATAGTATCACAATAAAATACACTACCAAACTCTTCTTTAAATTAGTGTGGGTACGTTTTGGGATTCCATAAACCATTATATCTGATTGGGATAGAAGGTTCCTAAGCATATTTTGGTCAAGCCTTTGGTTCTTTTTGAACACTAAACTCACCTAGTCAACTGCATTCCATCCTCATATTGATGGCTAACAAAAGGTTGTCAATGGGGTGACGGTGCACATACTACGCATGTAAAAATCCAAGAATCCACAAACATGAGATGAGAGTCTTCCCTATGTGCAACATAGCTATAACAAATCTCTCAATATCTGAATTTGCCAAAACCCCTTTCAAGTGGGACTAGGATTTCAACCATTGTGTCCGATTGATATCGTAATGTTTGTTATGACTACAAAGGCATAATATGCACATGTTCAGTTTGAAGTTGATAAAGCCACCAAATTTATTAAATTTATCCATCACATCCACCATCAGATTCATGATATCTTGGATAAAGCCAATTCCTAGTACGAGCAATGTCATGATCAACATCAGGTGCCACATAAGCTTCAAATAAGCTTCAAGTAGGCAAGAAACATTGGTTTCATTTATAGAAGAATGCCTTATTGAAGCCCATCAGAAGCTTCAATAACTCTGATATAGGCCTTACACTATCACTTATGTTTTTGGTGACAATTTCTCCAGCCTAATTATTCCCACATTCCTTGGCTAACACCCAGTATTCAACGTGGACTTCCTTCGGCCATACTTTCTACCATTGTTGGACACATAAAACATTGTTGAGCACATGACACTAACAAAGCTCAATTTAAATTTTATTGAATATGCCATGATTTATCGGATCATGGAAACAAAAAATAGTAACACTACCCAATAGAGGATACAACCATATCAGGTTATCATAGTCAGTTAAATGCCCCACCAAGGCAAGTGGATCAATAGGGACCAAATTTAATAGGGGTTTCCCCATTTCATCGAGGCACTCAACACAATGAGGACCATTGCTTCCTAAAGGAGGAGGAATCATCTAGGTGGATATCGTTGGCCACCCACCTATTCCAATTAGACCCCCAACATTATTTCCTTTCAATTTCCTATTTTCCAACATACCTTCTATTTTTAGTAGTTTTTGGGTCCTAAACTCCTACAACCATTTTGAGGCCCTAAATGATTTTTTTAGTTAAAAACTATTTTTCCTTCGATATATATTGCTAATGGTGTATCAAGTACACCAAACAAGGAACATATGAAAAATTTACGACCACAAGAAGTTGATGTTATATCTAACCCAATCGAGCTCACAAACATTTCATGGTTCATCTCCTAGTGCTATGTTTTTGAATGTTAATTAGGGTTTCTAATTTTTTCTTCATGATAAAAATGATTTAAAACCTCATTGTAACTTTGTTCAGAAGGCATGCACCCATCACATCTCTTGTCTAGGATAATCTACCATCACTCGATCTAGATTATTTCTTTTCCACATGTAAACAATTTTCAACAATTACTATTTATTAATTGAACTTTTGTTTCATTGTATCTCTATGTTTTTATTTATATCTGTATTTCATTTAGTTCCTTCATAAATCTAGATAAAAAATCCTCCTTCGATCACATTTCCCTTGAAATTGGAACCTAGGGTTCAAGCTATAAAGGATCACATCCAACACCAACAACAAACACTCCAACTTTTGAAGGAAAACTAGCCATTCCATAAGTTAGGATGAAGAAAAAATAATATTAACATCGCAACTAAATTCACTTTTAGGTGGCACATTAAGTATTTTTGAGGTACACTGATACAGACAAGTACCCCTTAAGGACCAAAGAAGGAAAATAAATTAACATCTATATACTATAGTCCCCATAATGCATTGTAAATGATTGGTGATATATATTTCAGATCAAATTTCATCCCTCTTTTTGTATACACATAGTTGAAGAAGGTGTTCATGACAATATTTTGTTAAGACTATACTAGAAAATATTTTGTAAGAATTAAAATCATATTATAAACTAAAATAGTAATTGCGATTAGATCAAGAAACTAAGGACGAGCTCAATCACTGACTACCTCATTAAGTAGAATAATTCACCATTAAAAATGAGGAAAGCATAATTCACCAATAGAGCATGCAACTTTCAAATATCGGTTCTTCATACAGAAGCATCCAAAACTAATCATCATTAACAAAAATAGTTTTTTAAGGGATTAAGTGGCATATTGAGTTACAGTTATATAACTTACTTTTACTTCTGCCTTATTTTCTCTATTACCTATTTATGCATCAAGGAGACTTATTTTATTGACCATCCTATCTTGTATATTTGACATCTTGTAAAAGGACATTTCTCTATTAAACAGCCAAAACTTTGGAGTCATTGAAGGATGCAATAGAAGACATATAGTTGTTCAATAATGCAAGATTCTTGTGAAAAGGAGAAGTTATATGTCATTGAGGTTATAAGACATGCTTGTGGTGATTTTTTTTATTGTAATTCATGGAATATTTTGGATCTAGAAGCTTGATATCATACATTTGAAATGGTCATAATAAATTTCAAGTGCTAATTATATATAATGATGTTGGGAATCTTGGATAATGGCTGGGAGGTTATACCTTTAGGTGGAATAGGGAGTATCTTGATGGAGTCTTACTATAATGGACTATGTAGGATAATATTGGTACCTATGGAGGTAAGTAAGAGAATAATGAATGTAAAGTAGACATAATAATGGAGTATTCCCACTATGTAATTTAAGTATCAAAATATAATTATAATGGGCAGTTCACGTATAACCCCAAGTAACATTAATTAGAAAGTATTAATACACATCACTATCAATATATTTTATTACGCCGTAAGGCGTTTCCATTTGAAATCAACTTTCCTCTTGGATTACGTGTACATTTCTGAGCCTTTGATTTAAATGTTAGACGATGAAACTAATCTCATCCATCCAATTGATTAGACCGGTATACGATGAGACGCTCAGATAGACGGTTGCTGGGCAGATGAAATGAAGAATTTGAATCGCTTGATAAATCCGGTCAAGTTTTCATATTCAGCGATTGTGTGTATCTCGCCCGAGCAGGTACTGAATTCGACCTTGGAATTGGTGAAGCAGCTTCTGTTGGTTTAGAGGTTCTTGTCTTTTCTCCTTTGAGCTGAGTAGACGATGCAAGGTGCACGGATTACCGATCACTTCCAATTGTATGCACCCAGGGATTGTTGATACTAAGGTGAGGTGTCCTTACCAAGCTTTGTCCTTTATTCACTGTTCACTCTCAATAGTGTAAAGATTTTGCAAAATTTTCATTGATATTTTTTGTAGACGTGTCACTCTCAATGTATTATCTCAAAATCTTTATTACACCCGCAGTTAATTAGATATGTGCTACCACAAGCATTAATAGAAGATTCAATACCAATCCCTAGCTTGAGATCAGCACTCCTCAAACTCATTGGAATTCGGGTAAGGTTCTTCTCTTCATGCGTGATTCATGTAAAATATTGCAGGGGACAATTGACCCATGAAATGTCTAAAACAACGGGGAAAACTGAAATAGCAATTTTTCCATTGTTTCACTACAGTGCTGCCGTTTACACCAGTTTTGAGAGATTTATACCTATTCTTACAAAATTGTTTAATGTCAGACACCGGAGGAAGGAGCATGCACTTCTGTGCATCTTGCAGCTTCAGGAGATGTTGAGGATATTTCAGGATACTACTTCGAAGATTGTGCTGTGAGAACACCAAGCTCTAAAGCAATGGATGCTGATTTAGCTTCCAAACTCTGGAACATAAGTGAAGAGTTAACAAAGACATCCCATGCCTTGAAGCCTCTAGGATTAGCCCAAATGTCTATGGAAGCCTCCAAGGTCGACTCCAATATTAGATAATGAGAATTGTAATAAACAATT
>APFE030151559.1:61986-73553 GCA_000404065.3 Pinus taeda | reverse complement strand
TATGTATGTATGTATGTATGTATGTATGTATGTATGTATGTATGTATGTATATTAAGTTTTACTACAATTTATGATGGGGTGAAGCTACACACTTGATAAATCTAAAATTTTTAAATAAATTCACGTGAAATTAAAACCTCTATTGTCCACATCGATTCACAAATTCATAATTTAATTAATTAAATTACGTGTTTACCAAACTATCAGACC
This sequence comes from Pinus taeda, assembly GCA_000404065.3. Lineage (NCBI taxonomy): Eukaryota > Viridiplantae > Streptophyta > Pinopsida > Pinales > Pinaceae > Pinus > Pinus taeda. The sequence goes on along the minus strand of APFE030151559.1, from coordinate 73,342 downwards.
TTGGTCGCTTTATCGGAACTCAAAACAAGTTAAACTCTAATCTAAGCCTTATCGCATCCGAAACTTAGGCTAACCGGCGTGCATATTTCAGAGCGATATCTATCGTATTGCATCCATACATAATGAACGGCTGTGATCGATCCGGACTGAAACTTGACTAAATTGTATTCCATAAAATATCACGTCCGAAATTTATTTTAAACCTCGTGCATCTTCAAACACAATTACAGTCAAATCTAACCCATTCAAGAGGATGATCATGATTAATTGAGCTATTAACTCAATTCTATAAACCATTGCATCCTTTTTTGGAACTAATGACTCTCCTTGTTGGCATGCGATGACCATAGATCTGTTAGATCTGTCGATCAGACAATTTAGATCTTCTCCTGAGTTTCTTCAGGAATTTATCAATCAACTTGATCTTATAATGTTTCAGGTCTATTTCCTGTGTTAAGGTGCATGCACATTCACCACGCGAACATCATTGATCTCCTTCTTATATATCATGATTGATCCATCCTGTGATCAATGATGATTTTTTAGTACATTTAGTGTTTGTCTGCTTTCAATCGATGATGAACAAATTAAAGCCTTTGTCCAGGTGATCATCAAACAAAAGACTCCACTTTTAATTTCCTGTATTTTACAGAAGATTTAGCCTATGATTAAAGAATAGTGTCAAATAATAAAAACCACGCAGAAACATGTTTTTAACACAAAACTCCTTGCATTCATAACATTGTTTACATATATATTCAGAACATCTCATGCTCTGATTTATTCTCACCACTACTTAGCTCTCTCTAGCTCACTCTAACTCCCTGTAACACTCTGTAACGCTCTCCTCGCATGCCTACATTTATAGATTAATTACATAATTATGGATTATAATAAATCCAATATTTTCTCCACAGTTCACTCAACTAATTCCTATTCGAGGATCTTGTATCGCTAAGATATCTACGAGATCTACACATATTAATTATCCATGATATTCTCACATAGTTGAGAATATTTCACAACTCAAAAACTCACACATAGATTTCTCACTTAATCTATACAATATTCCTAAAAATAATTAAGAACATCACCCCCTAAATAAACCAAATGTACAATAATATTTGAGCAAGATGCTCCTGCATCAGACTCCCAATGTAGAAAAAGAATTATACACTCCTGTCTATGAGGTCTATCACTTTTATGTAGTAATATGACAGCTGCAAGTTTGAATGAATTGCTACCTCTAGGATTCCAAACTCCTTTTTGTTGATGGTCCTTCAAAGGAATAACTTAATCATGTAGTTTGGCATTAAATTCGGAAAATAATATCTTCAGAGAGTTATTAAAAATGATTCTCAAATTTCATACCTCATCATCGTTTTCTTTGGAAATATAGACTCGTGAACTGCATGTGTAAACTTGAATACCCATTTTCCTCGTTTCCAAATTTTGAACAAGTCTCGAACTGGTTCACTGTCTACACCTATAGCTTTGTCACATAACTCTGTCAGATTAGTAAGAACTAAATCTGAAAGTTTACCATCATCATTACACGAACTATCAACCAAATTTTGTATATCAGTAAAGTAATTTTCTCCACCATTCTCTCGGAATAATACCTCTTTTTTAATCACATCAACACAATTGATGTTCTCTATGGTTTCCTTTCCTCCTTTTGTTATAGTTTAACTGGTTTCAACTTCTTTGGCTTCTGTCTCTTTAGCTTCTGTTTCTTCTTCTAATTGAGCCGCAAACTCAACTTCATGGAATGAAAAACAATCATCCCAATTTCCTTCAGGTTCACAGAATAATTCTTGATCATAACAATGGTCATTATCTTTCTCTATAGCAACAAATTATTTATTTAGTACCATACCTTCATTCACATACAAACTATCGGTTTTAAAAATGTCAGACCTTTTGGTCTCTTTTGATGCTTTAAGCAACAAATTCCCACCATGGAATTTCTGGTTTTAAGAAAATCCTCTTTTCTGTGACTCAATTCCTATGAGTCTCTCCTTCTCCAACAAAGAAATATTTATTTGTTCAAGCTTGTTCATCAACATATCATTCCATCTCTGTTGCAATAGATTCCACTTGACTCGTTTCCTTATTCTTCATCCATGTCTTTGGTCTTCATTCTCTTTCTCGTGAAACCATTCCTGTAGTATATTCAACTTTTCTCTCATCTCTGCAATACCTATCCTACACTCTTCTTGACTCATCTGACCTTTATTTAAAACTTTCCTAAGTTTATCCATGTTCATTTTCACGAATTCTTCAAACTCAAATCAATAAAGAAAATATTTACCTCAATCAAATTCTAAAATTGACTCCTCTTCTTTTCCCTTTGCTTCGATTGCACCTATGATTTTCATTGTCATATGGTTTCTTGTCTTTATAACAACTTTAACTTGTGAGCTACAATCAACCTCTGCAGTAACAAGTCTCCCTGCAACATGATACCTCACTGAGCTTTCCTCCTCTGAGCTCAGTCTTTTGGCATCTCTCTCGTTCTCTTTTTTGGAACCATATGAGCACTCCTTGCTCTAGGCTACTGCAAGTCTTATCACCCTTCTTTGTTGTTACTCTACAAAAAAATTATAAAGGATAACACTGACAAATAATCGTACTTCATGCAGAATCTTCTTCTACTCTGATACCAAAAAGATGGGGTGAAGCTACACAATTGATAAATCTGGAATTTTTAAATAAATTCACACGAAATAAAATCCTCTATTAACCACACTGATACAAAAATTCGTAATTTAATTAATTTAATTATGTGTTTACCAAACTATCGGACCCCGATCGCTTTATCGAAACTCAAAACAAATTAAACTCTCGTTTAACCCTTATCGATTATGAAACATAGGCTAACTAGCACACATCTTTCGGAACGATATCTGTTAGATCGCGTCCATGCATAATGAATGGATGTGATCGATCTAGACTTCAATTGGACTAAATTATATTCCATAAAATATCGCGTCAGGAATTTATTTTAATCCTCATGCATCTTCCGATGTGATTACCGTCGGGTCTAACCCGTTCAAGTGGATGATCATGATTAATTGAGCTATTAACTCAATTCTATAAACAATCACATCCATTTTTGGACTTAACCACTTTGCTTGTTGGCACACGATGACCATAGATCTATTGTATTTGTCGATTGGACAGTTCAGATCTTCTCCCGGGTTTCTTCACGAATTTATCAATCAACTCGATCTTATAATGTTTTGGGTTCGTTTCCTATGTTAAGGTGCATGCACATTAATTACGCAAACACCATCGATCTCCCACTTACAGATCATCATTGGTCCATCCTATGATCAATGATGATTTGGCATTCAGTCTTTGTCCACTTTCAACCAACGATCAACAAATTCAAGCCTTTGTCCAAGCGATAATCAAACAATAGACTCCACTTTTAATTTCATGTATTTTACAGAGGATTCAACCTACGACTAAAGAATCAAATCACATAATAAAGACCATGCAGAAACACATTTTTAACATAAATATCCTTCCATTCATAAATTTATTTACATATATATTCATAACATCTTGTCTTCTGATTTATTCTCACTACTACTTAGCTCTCTCTACCTCACTGTAGCTTCCTGTAACACTCTCCTCGTAGGCTTAAATTTATAGATTAATTACATTATTATGGATTATACTAAATCCATGATTTCTTCCATAATTCACTCAACTAATTCCTATTCTTGGATCTTGTATCCCTAAGATCTCTACGAGATCTACACATATTAATTATCCATGATATTCTCACATAGTTGAGAATATTTCACAACTAAAAGCCTCACACATATATTTCTCACTCAATCTATACAATATTCGTAAAAATAATTAAAAACATCACCCCCTAAATCAACCAAATCTACAATAATATTCTAATAAGGATGCTACTGCATGAGACTCCCGATGTAGAAAAGAATCATAGGCTCTTGTCTATGAGGTCTATCACTTTTCTCTAGTAATGCGACAACTACAAGTCTGAATGCCTTGCTACCTCCAGGATTCCAAACTCGGTTTTGTGAGGGTCCTTCAAAGGAATAACTTCATCATGTAGTCTAGCATTAAATTCAGAGAGTAATATCATAAGAGAATTATTAAACATGATTCTCGACTTTCCATACCTCGTCATCCTTTGTTATGGAAATATAGACCGTGAACTACATGTGGAAACTTGAATACCCATTTTCCTGATTTCCAAATTTTGAACGAGTCTCGAACTGGTTCACTGTCTACACGTATAGCTTTGCCAGGTAACTATGTCATATTAGTAAGAACTAAATCTGAAAGTTCACCATCATCATTACTTGAACTGTCAACCAAATTTTGTATATCAGTAAAGCAATTTTCTCCACGATGCTCTAGGAATAATTCCTCTTTGTTAATCACATCAACACAGTTGATGCCATCTATAGTGTCCTTTCCTCCTTTTGTTACAGTTTATTTGGTTTCAACTTCTTTGGCTTCTGTTTCTTTAGGTTCTGCTTCTTCCTCTAATTGAGCTGCAAACTCAACTTCATGGAATGAAAAACAATCATCCCAATTTCTTTTAGGTTCATATAAGACTTCTTCATCATAACAATGGTCATTAGCTGTCTCTATAGCAACAAAATCTTTATTTAGTACCATACCTGCATTCACAAACAAACTATCAGTTTTAAAAATATCAGACCTTTCGGTCTCTTTTGATGCTTCAAGCACCAAATTCCCACCATGGAATTTCCGGGTTTAAGCAAATCCTCTTTGTTTGACTCAATTCCAATGAATTTTTATTAAACATAGGCAAAGGAAATAAGATATTTTTGAAATGCATATTTTCGCACTCCTTCTCCAACAAAGAAATATTTATTTGTTCAAGTTTGTTCATCAACATAGCAATCCATATCTGTTGCAATAGATTCCACTTGACCTGTTTCCTTATTTTCCATCCATGTCTTCGATCTTCATTCTATTTCTCTTAAAACCATTCCTATACTATATTCAACTCTGCTATCATCTCTACAATACTTATCCTACACTCTTCATGACTCATTTGAACTTTATTTGGGCCTTTCCTAAGTTTCTCCATGTTCATTTTCACTAATTCTTCAAACTCAAATCAATAAAGAAAATATTTACCTCAATCAAATTCTAAAACTGGCTCCTCTTCTTTTCCCTTTACTTACGCTGTGCCTCTGATTTTCATTGTCATATGATTTCTTGTATTTCTAACAACCTTAACTTGTGAGCTACAATCAGCCTCTGCAATAACAAGTCTCCCTGCTACATGATGCCACACTAAGCTTTCCTCCCCTGAGCTCAGTCTTTTGGCATATCTATGGTTGTCGTCTTTGGACCCATATGAGCACTCCTTGCTCTAGGCTGCTACAAGTCTTCTCACCTTTCTCTGCTGTTACTCTACACAAAAATTATAAACACTAACATTGACAAATAATCATACTTCACGCAGAATCTTCTTCTGCTCTGATACGAAAATGATGGGGTGAAGCTGCACAATTGGTAAATCCAGAATTTTTAAATAAATTCACAGGCAATTAAAACCTCTATTGACCACACTAATACACAAATTTGTAATTTAATTAATTAAATTACGTCTTTACCAAACTATCGTACCCCGATCTCTTTATCGGAACTCAAAACAAATTAAACTCCAGTATAAATCTTATCGCATCTGAAACTTAGGCTAACTAGCACGCATCTTTCAGAGCGATATCCATCAGATCATGTCCATACGAAATAAGTGGTTGTGATCGATCATAACTTCAACCTGACTAAATTGTATTCCATAAAATATTGTGTCTGAAATTTATTTTAAACCTCATGCTTCTTCCAACATGATTACCGTCGAATTTGACTCATTCAAGTGGACAGTCATGATTAATTGAGCTATTAACTCAATTCTATAAACCATCGCGTTTGTTTTTGGAATTAACGACTCTGCTTGTTGGCACGCAATGACTGTAGATCTGTTGGATCTGTCGATCGGATAGTTCAGATCTTCTCTCCCGGGTTTCTTCATGAATTTATCAATCAAATCGATCTTATAATGTTTTGGTTCCTTTTCCTGTGTTAAGGTGTGCGCACATTCACCACATGAACACTGTCGATCTCTCGCTTATAGATCATCATTGATCCATCCTATGATCAATGATGATTTGTTAGTGCATTCAGTCTTTGTCCGCTTTCAACTGGCGATCAACAAATTAAGGCCTTTGTCTAAGCAACCATCAAACAAGAGACTCCACTTTCAATTTCTTGTATTTTACAGAGGATTCAACCTACAACTAAAGAATCAAATCACATAATAAAAACCATGCATAAAAACGTTTTTAACACAAAACGCCTTCCATTCATAACAGTATTTACATATATATTCATAACATCTCGTGCTCTTCTTTATTCTCACCACTACTTAGCTCTCTCTAACTCACTCGAACTCCTTGTAACACTCTGTAACACTCTCCTCGCAGGCTTACATTTATAGATTAATTACATAATTATGGATTATACTAAATCCATGATTTTCTCCATAATTCACTCAACTAATTCCTATTTTAGGATCTCGTATCCCTAAGATCTCTACGAGAACTACACATATTAATTATCCATGATATTCTCACATCATTCAGAATATTTTACAACTGAAAACCTCACACATAGATTTCTCACTCAATCTGTACAATATTCCTAAAAATAATTAAAAACATCACCCCCTAAATCAACCAATGTACAATAATATTCTGAACAGTATGCTCTTGCATCAATTTATTTTGGAGCTCTTTCCTATGTCATTAAATGGGAGAATTCTTGGACATAGAGTGTGTTTTTTAATATATCTTTACTATTTTTAGAAGGGAGAAAGGATGATGATAGTATCGAGGCTGGTTCCTAAAATGTTTTGTGTGGAATTTGAATAATTAACAATATATTTGAATTTCCCTAAAGAGAAAAGAAAAAAAACATCTTAAATAGAGTCTAGGAAGTGGAGTTCAAAATCATCATTCTTTTAGGGCTTGTTGTAGTGATGGTTATGAATATCATAGATTAAATGCATTTTATTAAAATAAAGATATTTTATTCAAAATAATACTAACTGACATAAAGAAGTCATGGAATTTTATAATTGTAATCATAATTGTATTAAACTCACGAAGTATGACTAAAATCATTTTACATTTTTGTCCTCAAATCCTACCTAAAAAAGGAGCTCAATTGAAAAGTAAGTGATTTTGTTTAAAATCAGTGCTCTATTTTGGGGTTATGTAAAGTGGGATCTTCTATATAGGGAAACATGATGACCTCACATTGAAGAATTCATAAACTACGAAAAATCATTATGGAAAGAAAAGTGAAATCTTATCTACACTATGTCTTAAAAGGAGATGCCTTCATATGGTGGTGGTTGTTCGACATTGAGAAGATGATGGAACTCTCTAATGAAGCATATGAAAAATTACTTTTAGATAAATGGTCTCATGTCAAGTGTAAGGATAAGAAGAGCACTTGGGATTTATTTTTATGTGACAACTTCATATTACATGTTCATGGATATATTCATCATGGAAGGTTTGTAGTTTCCATAAATTAGTGGAAAGCATAATTTTAGATATATTAACTTGGATAATGGTTTAAAATTCATAAAAGACATATTAAAAGCACATAGGCCGATAGTAAAAATATTCAAATTTTCAATTAATTGAATATTATTATGGATAAATGGTGCAGTAACATCAATTTTTTTTAAAACTTTATTAGATCTTATTATTTTTTGAGGAAGTTGGATTCCTCATGTAATGATTTTAATTTTATAAATAATTAGTTGGAATCTAGAAACATTATCATTGAATATTATGGATTAGGATAGAGAAAAAATAAAAGATAAGAAAAGTTGTCTTAGCTTTTAATTTTCCAAATTAGGTACTAAAATAATGGGCCTTATCCACTTATTATGGATCTTGATCCTATTTTAGATTTAAAATGATTTTTTAAATTAGTAAGTATGCAGAGAACTATACAAGGATTGGAAGTATGAGTGTAAGAGGAGGAGAAAGCTACTTCTTTCCATTAGGAATCCTCTCTTGATTCATGGAAGGAAAAAGCTATCTTGTTGTAATATATTTTTCAAGATATGATGTTATTTTGGTTTTGGGTGGAGTATTGAAAATGAATGTACATGTAATGTACTTTTTAATTTCATGCATATTCAAAGCAAGAATTTTGATGCTCTGTAAAATTTTCTTGTGTGCTTGGGAGAGGTGTGGAGTATGACTAAATGGCCAATAATAATGAGGCCAATTTTATATTGTAAATATTTTGATCATTAATGAACTATATCTGAGTTTAGTATAATTGTTGTTTGGTTTTTAAATTTGTTGATTAGAATTTGCGGGGAATCATAGCTTTCATCATTTTTGGTAGTAGAGCATCAAAAATAGTTATGAAAAATTAAAGAGGTGCATCAAGAGGAGAAGCTCAGGGAGTATGAGTGGGAAAGCCTGCAACAAATGTGGCTTTGTAGGTAGAATTATGGAGACTTCATGAGAGGATGGAATCCATGGAGGCTGCACAAAGAAGAGGAACTGACATGGGAGATGTCATTGATGTTGAAGAAGAGGCTTCTAGTGAAGAAGAAGTAGAGGAGACAAGAAAAAATGTTGAAGATGTTTGCTAAGATGTATGCTAGGACAAAAATGGAAGTACCATTATATGAGGGTAACTTGAATGTTGATTAGATAACATATTGGATATGTGAATTAGATAAAGACTTTGATTGTGAGAAAGTTGACAAGGATAACCAAGTCAAGTATGTAGTGACTAGACTTAAAGGACATCCAACCCTATGGTGGCACGAGGTACCAGCTAAAAGAAGGAGGAAAGGAAAAGCCAAAATTAATGATTGGTACAGGATGATGGCGAAAATTAAAGGTAAATTTTTACGTAAGTATTATCACATTAATATATTTAAGCAATTACAGAACCTTAAATAAAGGAACATGATTGTTAAAGAATACACTAAGGAATTTTACAAATTAAACATTAGAGTTAGACATGTATAAGAGAATGATGAAAAATTTGCAAGATACGTTATTGCTTTAAGGTTTGAGATTCAAGATGAAATTAACTTGTTTCCTTTGAAAATAATGGAAGATGCATATCAGGAAGCTTTAAAAACATTATAGAAGATTTCTCTAAAAAAAAAAAACTGAGTAGAGGAAGGAGTCCTATAAAGGATAAAGAACAGGACAAAAAAATAGAAAAGGAGTTCAATATCCAAAGAAAAGAAAGGAATTTCTAGTAGCAAAACAAGAACCTAAAGAGATTTCAGAGGAAGGAGATCATTTTCCAGATGTAGAGGTCGAGGCAGAGATTATCAACCAAGTTATTTCAATTCTGGAAAATTGGGACACTTGTTTTGAGAATGTCTTGAGCATAGATCAACAAGCCAATGAGGTGCTCATGTGATAGATGCAAAGGAGGATGATAGAGATCAAGTTGTAGATGTAAATGCTCCCGAGGAAGGTAAATCCTTGCTATTAAAAAAAGTGTTGATGCAAGAAGAAAAAGAGATCGAAGGACTATCTCAAAGGAGGATTATGTTCATAACGATGTGTAAGTACAAAGATAAGTGTTTCAAACTTGTGACTGAGAGTGGTAGCATGGATAGTCTAGTCTCTGTTGAAATGGTAGAAAAGTAATACTTAAAGAAGACACTACATTCTACACCTTATAATCTCTCTTGGTTACAAAAGGGGCATAAATGTCTAGTTACTAATCAATGTAAGGTAGAATTTAGAATTGGAATCTATAAATATGAAATTGTGTATGATGTCTAGCCAATGGACTTCTATTATATTCTGCCAGGAAGTCCATGGAAATACGACACGGATGTAACACATAATGGGAACTAAAACACTTACAATTTTGAGAAACATGGGAAATTATATACACTCCTACCATTAAAGGATGCAAGTACTAATCAAGTGTTAATGTTGGATAATACAAAAATTTTTAAGGATGAAGTAGAATGCAAGGAATGTGAACAAGTTGTTGGAAATAATATTGAGAGGGGGGGTGAATCAGTATTATCAAATCAATAGTTTAATTTTCAAAACAGATTTGTAAACGCTACTTCAGCTAAGTGAACTAGCGTGTATACACGATTGTACTTAAGGCAACCAACATATATGTAGAGAACTTTTGATTTACCCAATTTATCATGCATTGAACTTTAAGCAGTATATAAAAGATTTATTAGACAACGCAGTAAAAGCAGAATAAAGCATCACACGTAAGAAACACAAATGAACACAAAGATATAAGGTGGGAACCCAATGTGGGTGAAAACTGCCTGCTGCTGTTGTCTCTGTCTTCTTGTAATAATAAGAAAATTTGTTTACAATTTTGTACTGCTGTAAAATTATACCAGTACGCAGGCTTCTTCCTGTAGAATATTACAACCTTCTCTCATTCTCTAGCTTCTCCTGGAAGGGAGCTACAACCCCCTAACTCTTGTAATAGTTGATATGTTTACTAGTATGTAGGCTACGACCTACAGAAGGCTATGACCTTCTTTCTTCTTCCAAGGACCATGCTTCATAAATTTTTAGACTTGGTCCATCAAAAACATCATAACTATAATTCAACCATCAAATACATCTACATCAACCAGTCACTTTCTAAACCAACTGTTATAGACATTTTTGGGCACTTCAAACCCAATCATAAATTTCCATAAACTAAGGGCTCCTATGTACCTAAAAGTGTTGCTTCACTACCTAAAGGAACAAGGTCAGCTGATTACATCATCTCCCAGAAGTTCTCCACTAAAATTTGCTCATAAATGGTCAAAACTAGACCATACTGAAAACCCTTTGCAGAGGGTGCGATGCATATCACCTTCCCAGTGTAAAGGGTGCGATGCATACTGAATGGCCCCTCTGTAGGGTGTGATGGTCGGGAATGGACAAATGGCACGGAAAATATGCAAGGTGGAAGATCATGGAATCTTCCAGAAGCTTCCCCTCTCACACTTGCCTCTCTGTTTTCGACCATGGATGAGTAAGAGATCATCATTCTCCAAGTGGAATCAAGAACTATCAGAGAGAGGACACTAATCAAGACCCCAGAAGATGACTCACCTCCCTACAATCATTTATATATAGATCCCTCATCACAGAGATCCAAAGGCTCGAATTTTGTATCTTGTAGAGAAGTGTTGTTGGTTTTCTGGTGTAATTTAATAGTGTTGGGTGATCTAAGCTTTACTTGAGGTGAAGAAGGGCTTTCTTGCTGGAGGATGATGCTGGGTCAGAAC
>APFE030151559.1:47324-58615 GCA_000404065.3 Pinus taeda | reverse complement strand
TATATCATGTTGCATTTCTTCCTCTTCTTCATGAGTCATGCTAGAGATTTTAGGTCGCCTACTAGGTGTTTCCATTCTATTTCTTCGGGGCATCAATTACTGATAATAATGCTTCACTATTCCCTTTGAATTCATTCAAAATAAATTTTCAAACCAAGCTTAAGAAAACATTTACAAAAATATACACACCTTTTTTCACTTTGTAGGAGCTCTATATTGCCTCTGATGTATCCCTGTAATTTCAAATCATCCTGTTTTGAAAATTATGACCTGCAGTAGCCCTCTGTGTCTTCTTTCCAATGCCACCAGTCTGACCCCAATTGGATTCTCCAATGAAGAGTTATGCCAAATCTCATAGGAAAGTTGAAATGGTTGGATCAATTGCGGTTTCCATCAACTCCAAATTAGGGGATTGTTGGCATTGATTTGTGTTGCAGTGTTGTAGATGTGTTGTTGATTGGAATTGATGTCAACATGGTAGCATGGGCTACAGGAGAGTTCGTTAGCTCTTCTATGTTTAGCTACACGTAGCTTGTACATGGTTGATGTGTTTCATTGGTTTTGGAATGTTCACTAGCATGGATATGTGATTTGGAGGTGTTTCATATAGAGTGTGAGCATAAAATGGCATGGTCCTCATGGTATTGTTGTTGTGATCATGTCATATCATAGAATTGGATGGAGCTGTGTTACAATTTCCATGATGATCAAGTGTGCAAAGGTGTTGCATGGCTAGTGTAGAGTAGAGATGTGAGGAACACCTTTCTCATGATGCTGATATAGGTGTTTCTCTTTGTTCATGATGTTGTTTCATGAGATAGGGTTGAGGAGCTTTGTTGATTAGGTCCCCATGTCTTTCATTAGGTTGTCATGTTGACAATATGATACATAAGGGTTTGGAGAGGATCTACAAGATTTGGAGTATGCTTGAGTTTCTTGTATAGATGTTGGAGGATGTTTGACATTGTCTGGAGCTTCATAATGATGGAAGAGTTGTTATGGAGTAGATTGATGTCGAAAGTGTTAGTATGGTTTTTTGGCATCCAAGTCAACCTAATTTTACTTGTGATGATGACTTTGATGTGATAGTTCTTTGGTAAAGCTTTGTAGAGCTGAGAGTGGCTTCTAGAGGTCCTACAACGGCTTGTCAAGCTCTAGAAGAAGTTTGGATAGGCTTTGAGCTGATTTGATTGATTTTCTCCCATCCTCTTCCCCAACCGCATGGAGCTATGCTTATGGATGAATTTCAAGGGATCCAAATGCATGGAAGAAGGCTTATCCATACAGTTGCAACCAAGATATATAATTTTTGTGCATGTGATTGAAAATTTAGATAGAATTTTTTCAAATTCCTTGCACATCTAAGCTAATTTTTGTATTGTAGTGATGTTCTTGATCATGAATTTCCCATATATGGTCAAAAAATGTGATCTGAGCAAATTCAGACATGTGAAAATTATTGTTGAGCCCTTCATTACTTGTAGCATTTACTAAGTTACCATCTCAGAAAATGTTAAATACGTAAATCCTTTGAGTTCATTTGGTTGGTTGTCTTGAGAGTGTGTGATCACGCCATTGTGAGGGAATTGTGAGTGAGTATATAGTGAAACAACTAATCACACAATATTGCATAGGTATATTAGACTAATGTATCCTAAATTCAAAGAATGATTCCAGCATCATTTTATATCTTTTGTTTTGTAGTGACATTGTTTAGAGAGGAGAATAATATGTAGTTTCTTGTGTGTTAAAGAGTAGATTTTTTGGTATGAGAAGAAGATAATAATTTCCCTGTCTAAGAATAGTTTTTATTCATATTTTATGTTAACAATGATGATGTTGTTGGGTTGCTCATGTTGAGAATATTGAGAGCCCAGACTGAAAAAGAAGGAAATGTGGTTTGCATGGAGGAAGTGAAGATTTGGAGGCTTTAGAGTAGACAATTATTCAATGAATTTAGAAGAACATACATATTTATCCATCCAACGAGTGTTGGGTGAGGATCATTGGTCGTGGGTTCATCCAGTGGATATATTTCTGTAGGTATGAGTAAAAAGCTCCCTAACTAATATGTTCCCGCATAATTTAATGAAAGCCAAGTATTTTGGATTATGTGTGTAAGATGATACACGTAAAACCTTGTTCAATAGATTAATATAATAATTGTGTCACAGAATAGAAACAAGGTGGTTTTATCCTGAAAAGGTTTCCACCAGAATAATTGTGTCTTCATGTGTGCTTATTTGTGTTGATGCTTTCTATGGTTATTATGTTTTGATTTTATTTTTTCTTTCATGTTTTGATAAGCTAATATTGTGGATGTGTGTTGCAAATTGTTATTTCGGAATTTTTTATAAAATTGATATAAAGGCCATCACTACTAATTCACATCCCATCTAAGTAATGATCTACATTCCAACACTAAGTCCCACTGGTAAAAATGGTCTGTTAAGTTGATTCCTCCACTTTTTCCACTTTGAAATCATCGATATGGATGAAAAAAATATAAGGATATAATATGGATCATACCCCCCTGTTTTGGGAGACTTTTGGTCCCCAAAAGGTTCTACTAAATGAGGTCAGGAAATGTTTCCTCCACCTTCTCTTAGGTGTACAATTTAACCTTACATGGGATATAACCTTTCAACCCAATATATGAAATCCTCCATTGAAGGTATGACTTGTTTGTCTTCCTCATCTAGCATGGAAGGCTCATAGAGTTTCATATTCTCAACTTTCACCATTGAGTAAATGTGCATGTATGGGGTTGGACTTAGTTTATAAGCATTATCCCCTATCCTTTTTAGTATCTCAAGGGGACTAAATTGTAGAGCATTGATTTTATTACCATTACCCTATAGTGTCTCCTCATTCAACTGTAACCATACTTTGTCTCCCACCTTGAACATATTCTCTTTTCTGTGTTGATCACGCACAACCTTGTATTTCTCCTTTGACTTCTACGATGTCTCCTGTACTCGTATATAAATTTTACTATTCTTCTCAGTAAATTTTTCATCCTTTAAGGTATCCCCTGTAAGATATTTCCTCACTCTTCCTTGCCTCCCATATGAAATATCCAAAGGTGAAGGTGGAAAATATACAAAAGAAGTTTCAAATAAGGGCTTTCCAGTAGGAGTGTGGAATGCTCTTTTATAATATTTTTACATGTATACCATATCTTCATCTGGGTCCTTAAATGCTTCTAATTGTAACCCCTCAAAAATTTCACTAATGTCCTATAGACTACTTATGTCTACCCATCTATCTATGGATGGAACACTGTAGGCCTCTTGCACTTTATGTCCATATTCTGTCACATTGTAATCCACAAGGCATTAAGGAATATTGTGTCCCAGCCTAAAATGACATTCTCGGTATTTGAAAGTGCACCTAGACCTATCCAAATTGGAGTTTCATTTCTTGTTTCCCAAAGATGGTATTTTTTTGGGGAATTAGAACACACATCTTGTTGAACTTGTCAAATACCATGAATAGGTAGTCATGTCCCTTCCTAGTTGTTGGTAAACCTGATATGAATTTCATGGAAATTCTTTCCCAAGGATGAGCGGGCACAAGTAAGGGATTATATAAACCCTATTCCCTTTTACTAGGACTGATAACAGAACAATTCATGCATCCTCTGATGGACCTAACTTCTTATTCTTGAATCTTGAGCCAATACACATGCCTCTGCAATTTGGCCACTATCTTCCCTAAACCAAAGTTCCTTCCAACCTTGGAGGTGTGAGACTCTCTAATCAACTACAATCACTCACCTTGAGGAACCCATAACTAGTTTAACATGTAGAGTAACCCATCCTAAATATGGTAGTCAATTATGTTGTCACCGTTGTACACACGGATTTTTTTCTTCTTTTATTGATATACCTCCTTGAAGTGCCCATCCTCTGAATATGCCTCTCTATACGTATCATGGGTGAATGGAACCATGTGCATCAAAGCTCACATACTTGTGATATTAAATATAGGTGGCCTTAAAAGCTTTTCAACCAACTTGTTTTGCTACCCTTCTTGTACATGATCACTGAATGAAAATACTATAAGAACCCCAATCACTTGTAATGCCTAGTCTATTGTAGCTAAATGTGGACCTAAATATACTATATTGGTTGGTTATATTTGTGGATTAATATTTCTTTTCCCATCAAATAATGTTTCGACTTCTTCAAATCTTGTGCAAGATCATACATCTCTTTGTCATAAGTAAGGTAGTTAAGGAATTCCCCCTAAAATAATTTAGAATGTTATCATATAGTACTTCCTCCCTACATCAAGATATCTCCAATAACATAACCACTCACATTTGTCTCCACTTCAAAGAGATGCTGCAAGATTGTTAATTCTAGAATGGGTGCTTTAATGATCTTCTTTAACTCCTCAAAGGAAATTTTCTAACCCTTTCCTCAATAGCAACTCTTTCCATTTGTTGTTATGGGGTGGAGTGGTGATGATACTATTGAAAAAGAGGCTATGAATTTCCTTAGGTACTGTGTTACCCTAAGGAAACTATTTACCTTAGAAACATTAGGAGGCACCGACCACCTAATTATGGAATTCATCTTGGTAGGATATATATTTAGCTCTCATCCACCTATCACATATCATATATACCAAAGACTTGTGAAAAATCACACATCTTGATATTTTCTATTAGTTGGTCCTTTTTAACGTCTCTAGCATCTATGGTGAATGTGAGATGCATTACTCCTAGGATCTCATTGTATAAAAGTATATAATCCAAATAGACATCTATAAAATTGAGAAATATATCATTCATTAACATCATAAGTTTCGTTGGTACATTACATAGTATAAATGCACGACTAACTAATCATATAAATATTTCCTAGTTTTGAAGGTGGTTTTCCAAGTATCTGATTCCCTAACCCACACATGGTGATATCCTGACTTTAAGTCTATCTTGCTGAGGTATTTATTTTGCTACAATTTATCCAACATATCATTTATCCTAGGAAGGGGGCACCTATTACTGTGTGTAATATTTTTTAATGCCCTGCAATCTATACACATATGTCAAGTTCCATCCCTCTTTAGCATAATGATGATGCATGACCCACTTAGTGAGGTTCTTGGTTAATTGACACCCCATTCTAATGGTAGATGCAATTGCTTCTTCGATTCACTTGCTTCTATAACTAACTTCATATACAAACAAATGTTAAATAATCTGGGGTCCAACAACAACTAGATTTGGTACTCCACTTCTCTCTTGGGTGGTAGCCCTTTAGGCTCGTGGAACACATACCTATATGCTTGAGGCAACTCTTCCATTTTCTATTTCTATTTCATAATGCACACCTCCAGGGCTGAATTTTCTCTTATTGACCCTTCTACAAACTAATTTTCTCTAAAAAATAGTAAAACATCTTCATTATAACTAATTTGTTTCTTGGCTTAGTTGGAACTTACCAAAAACAAAATTAGACTTTCACTTGTGCACGTCGATGGTGAGGGATATGTCATCCTTGATGAGGTGGTATTAGTTGGCTCTCCACATGACGATTTCATCCCATATGCACATATAAATACTTCCAAATACCACTCCACATACATTAAGGGGAACTATATCCATTTCTACTTCATCAATAAAGCCAATCATTATAGAAAATATAATTTTTTTCTATTTGGTTACCCTTATTTCCGCATCTTCATTTGTCCATCCTAGTGCCTATGAGTTTCAATGATCACAAACTTCCAACCCCATTTTGTTGACCAAATTTGTTGGAATGATATTTTCCTATGATTCTAAGTTGAACAAAACATCAATACATTTATTTTTTACCTATATGTTTATATGGAAGAGTTTGGTATTATCACTCTTCCTAATTCTGAAGGTTACTCATATTCACCTCCTTCTACACTAATGTAAAAATTATATTTTCATTCATGTATGATCTAATACGAACTTGTTTCCTCAAATTAATGGCCAATGTGTTCTTCTTATTTGCCTATTTCTTTATGTTCTTTGAGTTAACCTCTAGATGTGACACTTCTCCTCTCTATGAGTGTCAATGTTAGAATGGTTGCTAGGATACTTGTACTAGTGTGGTATGGATACTATATTTTTATCCATCCTCCTTTATAGTTCTTCTTCCCCTCCTTAGAAGCATCCTAATGCTCCTTTTAAATAAAAAAACTTGATTTCCCTATCTTATGACCTATTTTCTGTGTTTATTTTTCTTGTAAAGAAGCTTCATCGATGAATCTGGGCTAGAACAACATGGATTTCTTCAGCAGATAGTTGTATAGTCCCCATAGATATTTTAAAAGTATGTATAAGTTCTTTGCAGAGATACCTAACATTATGATTGTCTATCAAAACTATGTGGTATACTCATATACACCTTGACCCTACTCTTAATATTCTAATGCCACTAAATCCACTAGTCCTCAACATACCCAATAGGGTGATATTATGAATTTATGAGGGCTTTGAAAACCTCCCTCATAGTCACTAGAGGATATCCCTCCAACCTCAAGTTCTTCATGTTGCTTTCCCACTAAGTTAAGGCATGCCCCTTTAATTTTAGCTAAGAAAATGGAATATTCTATTCTTCCTCTATCTAATGGACCAAAAAATAAACTTTTAGCTGTTGAACTAGTCATTTAGCTTCATAGTGTCAACTCGATTTGAATCTTCCCTTCCATTTTGAACAAGACCTATGAAGGCTTCATGACAATTGAGTTGGGTCTATATCTTTTAGGTTATTTCTTTGACACCTTCTTTGTTTCTTCTTGATCTCCTAATCTACCATTCGACCTCCTTTCTACATTAGAACCTTAAACTTCTCTAAACAACCCAAGCTTATTGGTTAGGGCTTCCATGAAGAGGGTTAAATTATAATGGATATCTATAACTTGTCCTTGCATCCATATAAATATCTCCTATATAGGACCATGAGGGTGGTTCACAATTCTGTTCACCTTGACTGAGGTTTTGTGACTTTCAACTTATCTAATATGGATCCTTACGACTCACCACAACATACCCAAATAAACCTACTCTCATACCAATATGATCCACAAATTTTAGTGGATATTCCACTGGACAATTCGTCATAATAGATATGATAAAATTATACTTAAAATATGAAATCTACAATATGAAATATTTCTTCTTAGATATCGAGATTTGTAAATTACAATTTATTAGTTATGCATGCTAATTATAATTATGCAGAAAGTATAGAACAATGAAATAAAACTCAAAAAACCATAAATTAACACAAGCTATAACATGGGAAACCCTTTTGGTAGAAAGCGTAGTTAGAAGGTGTGGTTTCTCTTCCCTCTTTCTCTTAAAGGAAAAATGGATGCAAGTACAATGCAGTGAAGCATGTGGCCAATGGGCTGCTATAATGAACAAACCCTCTCTACTTGTTCTCTCCCTATCCACTCCTCGCTACTCTAATAATCTATGGGACAAAATGCACTTGAATGAAATGTAAACTTTTTATCTCCTAATGGCCTCATTATAACATAACCAAATAGCCTAGTATTGGTTAGGTTTGATTATTTCAACTCTTAAATAGAGTTGCAATATGCACTCTTCTAAAGTCTTCTTCATCATGTGGTTATCCCTTTTTCCATGAATAATGGGAGTTGATGTGACATCCTCTTGAATTATGGTTGTTAGAACATGAAGGGAAAGTTTTGAGTGGCATGACTTTTGCATGCTTACTTCGATTAAGAAAATCCTTACACAATTGGAAAGGTCTGTGTGTGTATAATAACATACAAAGGTGCATCACCTAAGCACAAAAATTTCACCCAAACTCCCACACCTGCCCCCCCGACCCCCACCAAAAAAAAAGAAAAGAAAAATGAAATTGATACCTTAAATGGCTCTGAGAAGGTTTCAAATCCCAATTTGTTAAACTATGTCCTGCTCATAAGAATGGTCTTGTGAACTAATTCGTCCTGTTTTTCAACTTTTAAAACACGAGTATGGATGAAAAACACTGCAATGATCCTTAACATACACACAATGTGGACATTGAAATACTTATTATTGATGGTCAATATTGAAGTAGTCTCAATGTGGACATTGAAATACTTTTTTTCGATGGTCAATATTGAAATAGTGTTTGTTATAATTATTATTTTTATATTTCATGGATCAAATTTATATTTAACATAAAAATATTCACACATCTTCCTCATACTAATTGTTTTTTTTTTCTCAGTAAAAAACTAATCTATTAAAATATGTACAGAGGTCGAAAATACATCATGGTGAAACCAGTGAGAAACAGGCTCTGGGCATGACACCCGAGAGCCGATAATGCAACAAACACAAAAGCAAGAGCTCGCCCACACAGGGGCACCAGACTAAAACCCAAACTGACCACAGAAGCAAGCCCATGCATGGGCAACAGACTAAAAACGATACTGACCAAAGGAGCAAGCCCATGCAGGGGCATCAGATAAAAAGGAGATTGACCACCAGAGCAAGCCCACACAGGGGCACCATCCATTTCCTCCCTCGCAGGGGAGACTGTTCTTACCCGATCCATTAACAAAAATTCCGATACAGAGATGACAAAATAGAAAGTGAAAGATACCATAAGCTTTGAGGTTAGAACTAAACCAAAGACAAATAGCAAATAAGACCAGGAGAGCAGGCAAAAAGCCAAAAGAACCTTGAGTGCGGACATCTTCATTCGTCGATTTGCTCTTTCTCAATTCGGCACTACCCATAGGCTTCTCTTTGAGCATCGGCAGGAAATGTCGCTACCTCTTCCCCAGCTTCCATCCTTTGAACGTTCTGAGTTTGCTTAGCATTTTCCGGGTCTGAAGCCAGTCCCTTTACCTCCTACTCCTTATCAGCTTCAAGAGCCTGTGCGGCTTGCCCCGGGTTGACATTCATCCGTTGCCTTTGTTCATCCAGGGAGTCGTCATCATCTTGTGCATTTTCGATGAACAGGATAGAGACATGAGCGTTGATCGAAGGATTATTTGTGGAGCTGGTGAAATTGAAGATGCTGGAGCCGAAGGGTGGCAAGGTAGCCAAGCTCGAAGCCCGGGCATCCAAGAATTGACTTGAATGGAGGGGGTTAGCTCCAGTAGAGTGAGCAATATTGCAGTGGATGCAATGGCCAACATTGTCCCTGTCATGCCTGCGTGAGACTCCCCCTCTGGAAGTGCCTCGACGGCTAAGCATACGCTGTCGAGGTCTCACCATTCAGGGACAAGAATTCCAACAAGCCGCGAGATAAACCAGACTCTCTGCTACCAGAGTCGAATGAGTGATGAGCCTGTCCGATAGATAAGGTATCTCTACGAAGACAGAGAGGCCAGTCGTATGCATAACCACTAACATTCCGTGTTCATACCCTGTTTTATCCCTATCGTCCTCACCTACCCTGCTCGGGATCACATCCGCCATAACTGTTGCTATCCTCTGGGCCGAATAACCTCTCCACCCATTTACTGTCCCATGCCTCTTTGCTTTAAACCGCCTGCATCCTTTCCTGGTGTTTACCGTGGGTGCCACGTGATGGTCGAAGGTCGGCATGTGTCCAGCCACGCACGCCTGTCCCGTCTCACATATCACCCGCATCCGGGGTCCTCATACTAATTGTTAAAAATTCCCAAAATCTAGAAAAAATATAATTTTCATGATATATTAAAGAAATCTATAAACACATAATTAATTTGATTTCTTCATCCTTGTTTCATATTGGTTAACACTTTCTACTGCATTGAAATCATTGGAGTTATGCCAAAAATTGGAATCTTAATTTTTCTTGCATATGGACCTAATATCAATTATGGTTAGAGATAATTTTTATTTAAAATTATTTAGCTTTTATATCTTTGAAGAGTTATTTTACTATTTTATTTAATATCGATAAAAATATGTATATTTGTTACATGATCCATCTATAAAGTAAATCTCAATTTCAAAATATTTATCTCTTACACATATTTTTAGTTTCAAAAAATTTGTTTCATATAATTAATTGTCTTTGACATTTAACCTAGCAAAACAATGTTCACTATGAAATGATTGTTTTAATATCTTTTTTAAATATGTAAATAACATTTTGAATATTTTCAAATAAAAATGATATGATAAGTAACCTTGGATGATTAGTAATTATTTTATGATCAGTTTTACTAGTTAAAAAAAATATATTAATAACTTTTAAAAATCATTAGCATATTAAATTGAAATAAAAACTAATAACAATAATTATTTTTATAATTACTTTTAAAGATAATTATACTTACAATTAGATATTAATAACATTCTGTTAGTAGAAAATGGAGAAAAATATTTTTAATTTCTCACCCTTCGAAACTAACAAATTCTGATTCTTTTTAGGATATATATAATCGTTGTTAAAAGTATACATTGTTAGTTTATTTTAGGAGAGATTTGGTTGGAATTGTAATTACTCACTTTCTTTATGGAGGGTTTACATGAAAAAAATTCGATATTGTGCATTGACAAATGAATCCGATACAAATTTTGAATGCATTATAGATTTGGCAAAAGGAGGTGATGCAGATGAAGGAAGAATTTAAACGCTTGCAAGATCAAAACAGGTAAACAAATCATTTCCCAATTCATTCTCGGGCAACTTTCATTACCTCATTTTATACAAAATTATATTACAAGATAAAACGAAAATATCCATGATCGTTTAAACCAATCACACAAGACTTACAAGATTACATTGTTTTTATTTCTATCGTTTATTATGCTAGGCTTCATGTTATATTTTTTATAAAGATTTATAAAAATGTGAAGAAAACTTGTGATTCATGTTATTTTTTAAAAATAAAAGTTTATAAAATTACAAGAGAAATCAAATTTTTACATTAAAAAAATTGAAAATAAACTGATTTAAAATAAATATCTTTATAATATTTTGTAAAATTGACTAGTGAAATTCACTCACCATAAAAGATGATTTATCCTACTCATGATTTCCTTCTCATTTCCCATGACTTTACAGATTAATACAATTTTTTTGGAAAGTGAAATTTTATTTATTCTTTTCATCTATCTGGCTTATTTATAATAAAATAGATACATAATGTTTATCAAAGAAAAGTGATTCAATATTCCAAGTTACCCAATTTAATATCTTAGAAATTAATTAAGGGAGCAATGAAATATATAAAATATTACAGAAATAAAAATACAGAAACACATAAAAGAAAATAGACACAATGCAGCAGCCTACTTTCCTACTTATATTAACACATTGAAAACAAGATCATTTAAAAGACTG
>APFE030151559.1:23810-47304 GCA_000404065.3 Pinus taeda | reverse complement strand
AATTTACTCAAATATATTCTATTAAAAATATAAAAGAAAAGAAGAATATTCAACTTGTCTTCACGATGAACCACACTAGTTGGTTCGAAACACGTCGACAAATGAATTCTTATGTGATTTACGCTGAAGAATCTCTCAGAAATCTGATATGGATCACAGAAGCCTCAATTCTACAATTGAATCCTTGCACAGAAGAGCCATTGCAACCAAGGTTCATCAATTTAAACGGGCACGCTTGCAGGTTTCAAAGCTGAAGACTGATCTGGCATTTCTTAAGAGATGTAGAGACTCCTCTGTCAGTAGCCGTTAGAGACTCTACTTAGACTTTTTAACATGCTAAGCTGGATCTGTTTCTTCAACTTGTCCTAACGATGAACCACACTAGTTGGCTCGAAACGCGGCGACAAATGAATTCTTATGTGAATTACACTGAAGAATCTCTCAAAAATATGATATGGATCACAGAAGCCTCAATTGTACAATTGAATCCCTGCACGGAAGAGCCATTGCAACCAAGGTTCATCAATTTGAATGGGCACGCTTGCAGGTTTCAAGGTTGAAGACTGATCTGGCATTTCTTAAGAGATGTAGAGACTCCTCCGTCAGTAGCCATTGGAGACTCTGCTCAAACTATTTAACATGCTAAGCTAGATCTGTTTCTTCAACTTTTCCTAACGATGAACCACACTAGTTGGTTTGAAACGCGTCGGCAAATGAATTCTTATGTGATTTACACTGAAGAATCTCTAAAAATGTGATATGGATCACAGAAGCCTCAATTCTACAATTGAATCCCTGCACGGAAGAGCCATTGCAACCAAGGTTCATCAATTTGAATAGCCACGCTTGCAGGTTTCAAAGTTCAAGACTGATCTGACGTTGCTTAAGAGATGTAGAGACTCCTTCGTCAGTAGCTGTTGGAGACTCTGCTCAGACTATTTGACATGCTAAGCTGGATATGTTTCTTCAACTTGTCCTGACGATGAACCACACTAGTTTGTTCGAAACACGTCGACAAATGAATTCTTATGTGATTTATGCTGAAGAATCTCTCAAAAATCTGATATGGATCACAGAAGCCTCAATTCTACAATTGAATCCCTACACGGAAGAGCCATTGCAACCAAGGTTCATCAATTTGAACGGGCACGCTTGTAGGTTTCAAAGTTGAAGACTGATCTGGCATTTCTTAAGAGATGTATAGACTCCTCCGTCAGTAGTCGTTGGAGACTCTACTCAGGCTATTTAACATGCTATGCTGGATCTATTTCTTCAACTTGTCCTGACGATGAACCACACTAGTTGGTTCGAAACACATCGACAAATGAATTCTTATGTGATTACGCTGAAGAATCTCTCAAAAATCTGATATGGATCACGGAAGCCTCAATTCTATAATTTAATACCTGCACGGAAGAGCCATTGCAACCAAGGTTCATCAATTTGAACGACCACGCTTGCAGGTTTCAAAGTTGAAGACTAATATCTAGTTTCTTAAGTGATGTAGAGACTCCTCCGTCAGTAGCCGTTGGAGATTCTGCTCAAACTATTTAACATGATAAGCTAGATCTGTTTCTTCAACTTGTCCTCACAATGAACCACACTAATTGGTTCGAAACGCGTCGACAAAGGAATTCTTATGCGATTTATGCTGAAGAATCTCTCAAAAATCTGATATGTATCACAGAAGCCTCAATTCTATAATTGAATCCCTACACGAAAGAGCCATTGCAACCAAGGTTCATAAATTTGAACGGGCGCGCTTGCAGGTTTCAAAGTTGAATACTGATCTGGCGTTTCTTAAGAGATGTAGAGACTCCTCCTTCAGTAGCCGTTGGAGACTCTGCTTAGACTATTTAACATGCTAAGCTGGATCTGTTTCTTCAACTTGTCCTGACGATGAACCAAACTAGTTGGTTCGAAACGCGTCGACAAATTAATTCTTATGTGATTTATGTTGAAGAATCTCTCAAAAATATGATATGGATCACAGAAGCCTCAATTCTACAATATATATGATGTTTACTTGATAAAAATAATTCAAAAGCTAAAATTGATAAATGAAAATAGATTATAATCAACTTTACGTCATTTTACAAGTGCACTCTCGTATGTATGAAAAAATATTTAGGAATGAATTTATACTTTTGGATGCTTCGAGAATAAATTTGCAATCCCATTGATACAGAGAAAATTTTGAAAAAAAAAAAGCAAAAAATTCGAAGATATAAAGTCAAGTTATTAAAGAATAAATTTTCAATTTTAGTAATAGAGTTAAAATTTTTAATGAAGAAGCTTAAATCTATTAAATTGTGTGGATCATATATAGATGGTATTGTGCAGAAAATTCTTAGCCAAAGCATATTCGAAAGAAAAACATCACAGACATCAAAAGTAATGAGCGTGCGACTGAATGGGCACTAGGCATCAAGTGATTCCATGAGCAGCCTGCCCACAATTTCTTTGAGAGAGAGTACCTTGAGGCCTTAATGACTGTTTGTCCAAAAATTCCAACGTAATTGCGGGCATTATGGCCAATGATTCAGCGAAAGAAAATGTGTACTTCTATGCCTTAACCTTCCCAATCAGTTTCCTTTCCTCGCAAAGATGACCATGTCATTTCTGACACCACGAAAGCTTCTTAAATCCACCTAATTTCCAAGAGGAGCCACTAATTCCATCAAAACCTGGCCACCTGGGAATCAATAAATCGCGGTATAGAAAACATGTCACACCCAATCCATATCACTAAGCTAATCCAGGAATGTTAAAAAATATATATACCCATGTACCTCTTCTTCTTTGTATTGATGACAAACTTATCCCAATCTCTAGCAAGAACACAACTTTCTTGAACATCCATTCAATCATGCATATTTATGATTAGTTTTTCCATCATTATTTATCTCCTCCATCATGTTGTTGTTGTTCCTTTTACTAAGTGCACACTCTACCTTTAAGGGGAAAGTCTTTCATAAAATAATAAACAAAAATGTTACACTCTCCTTCTTTGACTTTCTATCTTTTTATGACTACAAAAATAATTTTACACAATCCCTCTCATTATTCCTTTGTGAAGTTGTTTTGGGAGAAAAGCTTTGAGATCAAAATCTCGATAGATAGTAATATTATATGAAATTTTCCGTAGGTTATGTTATTTATTATATTCACTAATGTAAGTGTATAAATATATTTAAATATGCATATATTATTTTCCAATTACAATTATTTAACTAAATATTTTGACATTTTTTTCCTATGAATTGTCCCCTTTTTTGCGATTATGATCTTCTTCTTAGATTATTATTATCTGTTTTTTCTTCATCACCAAATAAGTGTGAAATAATCAAGATCACATGAACACAAGATACAGGCTCCATATCAGATTAAAACCCCTCCAGCGGGGTAAAACCCTGAAGAACTTATCTTCTTATCAACCTCAAAGGACACTTCCAAGACCCAAGACACAAAAAAGACTTCCAAGATCAAGCCAACCACCAACAAGAGATATGTCCTTCAAAACTGGTTGTACTCTTCTTAAGACCTCTCAAAACCTTCTGATTTTAGAAAAATCACATGTGGGCACATAATGAAGACAAATTTGAGATGTTTCCTTTGTCAAGATATTGTTTTCCTCTTCAATGGACTTATATTCTCTTCTTATATCCTTTTAACTCTTCCTTAGTGATATATCATAATAGATAATATATTCCAAATGTGTTTATCCAAATGGAGGTCTAAGTCCTCCTTTATATAATCTTTGTTTAGCTAGAAACAGGCTTCTCTAGGTCGACTTGAAGAGGGGCTGGCTGAATGGATCTTGGAGGTCTTTTAGGCCTTTGTAGATATCAAATAATATTTTTCATTCTTGTTACATGAGCCCAAATGGGTCTTTTAAATTATGACATTGATTTTGGTTCAAGACTAAATCCTAGAGCGCACAATGGATGCTTTGACCTATATACGAATGACCCAAGCATGAAACCCATTTTTTAATAAGTGATTTTTCTTTTACAATAAAATTTGTTTTTCTTTTCTTTTGAAAATACATAAGAATTATATCAGGGCATGACATGAATGAAAATGATTAAGATGGAATCTAGTTACAATTTCTAACACAATCTTAATTAGGGAGCTATTCAAAATTGTTCAATGGGTACAAGGCTAGTACTCCATTTGAAAATTTCTTATAAGAAGAGAACGAGGTTGATAAGTATCACTCTTTATAGGAAAAATTGTCACATTACTCAAGGCCTTAACAGATACACTCTATCTCTCACAAGATCAGAGCACAATGTTGGGAGGCATTCCATAGGACAACCTACCACCTCACCATGGTACCTACTCCACCTAGGATAACCGAAGTAATCCTACCATCTAACCATTCTTATTCAAGTCCATTTGACTTAGGATCTCCATCCCAATCCATCACATTGGATGAATCTAATTATGTCTATCCAAGATTCTTATCCAATCCAACATTCTCCTTATCCATGTCTAAGTGTTTGAATTAGGACATCTATCCTAATCCATCAAGGTACCTGAAACAAGGAGAACCAAATAAGCTATCATTTTCCCTATCTGTTATTCATGCACTATAATTATTGTTGCTAGTCCTACTTTAATACATGACATAAGGAGAACCAATGTCCAACCTTACTCCCTCTTAATCATGGTGAAATCCATATTCTCTTTGTAATTAAAAATAATATTTTCCTCCTATTCAAGGAGACTCATTTTACTCACTCTCAAACCTAGAGGAGATTCCAAATTCCTTAGAGATGTCACAGACACAAGTATTCTTACTTGTCTTTCATAGCTTTCATGGCTCCCTTTTTCCTCCACATATAATTGTACAAAGCATGCTTCCTTCCACAGTATCATGGATCATAGAGCCATCTTCTCATGACAAATTCTAGGTCATCCATATTCCACATCACTTTCATATCAACCTTATCAATTAATGTTTTCTATTGAACCTTCCCAGACTTCAAGTTGCTCATAGATTCCTCAAGAAATCGATCTCCCTTCTATACCTTCACGTTATCTTATTACACTAATTACTTCCAATCCCAAGATGAGCACTTATTGTACTATATAGACGTTAGTTACCAAATTTTGGGCTTTCCCCTCAACATACATATATTTTAACATTCCTTAACTATCATCATTTATACTTGCAACATATTTCGAGATAGAAAAAACAATATGTATTAACAATATAACCAATAACAAATATTAGACTTACCTCACCATGAAAATATTTTTCAACAAAACATCAACATCCTCATGGTCCAACTTCATATGAGTCTTATATTTATTAGAGGCACCAAGGATACAACTTGATTACCAAGCTACCATTTTCTCCTTTCATAATTCTCTTAATAATATATATTTCTCATTCGGATTCCTTTATTATTTACTTGCAACAGTTATCGACAAGTACAAACAAGAAAAATATACAATTAGAAGTGCATGAAGATAGGTTAGATACTCTAGGGTTTTCATGGCATATTAGAGACAAATAATTCCTATGGTTTTCATATCCAAAGCCTAAGTCTTATGATATTTCCTTTTGAAACATCAAACCATGGGTTTGAGTCTCAAATCCAATTCTACCCTTACTAGGATTTTCCATCTACCCCATACTACCTACAAACCCTAAAAATAAAAAAAACTATGGTTTATATGAATGAACAAACAAATTAGGGCTTCTCTTACTTAACAAGGGTTTTATACTTCAAATATTATCTAGGGTTTTTGTAATCCATATAATCCAAAGATAAAGTCTATAAACCCTATGATCAAAACATTCATAGAAAATATCAACATAATCAAATATAGTCCTTTTATTTAAGTATGCAAATGCACATAACTTATGACTACATACCATAGTCAACCATGATTATTGAAAGCATGCCACGATTTTCCAAGATATTTTAACTTCCATAGATGCTACACTCTTTCTACTATTTTCAAAAAGTGAAGACTTCAGAATTAACATAGCTAACATTTCTCCCCCAATTATCTATGGGCCCTTCTTCACAATTCAAGGTACCACTCCTTCCACAGTGTTATCAAGAGAAATTCTCTTCACAAAGTTATTTAACTGTAGCCTTTTATTTATACTTTCATAGGCCTTCAACATTGGTACATGCATTTCTACTAATTTCAAAATTCCACCAAAGTATTTATTCTAGAAAATAGGTCCGGTAGATGTCTTGAATCTTTTGAACTTTTGAATTTCATGTTTTTCCAAGTCTTTTTTGTTCTTTGATATGTTCCTTTCAATGTTACTAACTATTTTAGCTTTAGTATTTCCAAGAAAATCTCATGTTATCCTTCCTTTCAAAAAATTGGCTTCTAGTTGATTTTAGTTGCTTCCAAGGATAAGATTTTTTTCTTATGGTCTCCTACCTTCAATAGGTTTCAAGATGTTTTTGTTGTACCTTTTGAACTATTTTGTAAGTAATTAATTGGTCCCAAAATTATTCTTCAATTATAACTTCAAATTTCAATCCTTTGATGAAATAATGTTGGCCTTATACCCTTACTAGGTGACTTTTGCAATGTTGTTTATACTTGATCTATCTCCTTATGATTTCGTTGGTTGAGATCTCAAACATTACTATAGTTAGAGACTCTGTTTGATTAATTTATTTTTTAATATTATGATATCTTTAACACTAAAACCCTTCTCACCTATGTATAGCTACTGCAGTGTAGATGACCATGCAAATATTGGACCTATGTACAACTATTGCAATTTTCGGATCTCTATGATGTCACTACAACTCTCAGCTATCTTGGATCCTTCAAGTTCTTTTGCCCCTTCAAATAATGATTTTAACTTTAAGGCAAATCTTTCAAATATGTTTATGAAGGTTCTATACATCTCATTCTTCGTTTTTTTGAGAAGTAAATTCTTTGCTTGATAAGAAGACTTCTTTTAGTCCTCAAAGGATGCTCTAGAATTGACATTTTGGTCATTACAAAACTTTATAATTTTGGATTTATGAGGAAATTGCAGACCTTAAACTTCATTTATAGACATTTAGATTTAGGGAAGTAATTTTTTTCTTCCTTTTAAGAGATTTAGTCTTGAGTAGGATAATGGACTAGCCCTTCAGATTTCTTAAGAGGTGCTTCTAAGCTCCCTTTCACTTTTGATTTTAAGCTTTGGTCTACAACACTAATTACAAAGGTAAGCCCAATAAATGTGATCTTTTAAAGCTCGTTCTCTTCTCTAAGTAACATGAATTTGAAGGTCAGACATGAAAACCTTCTCCCTTACACAAATGTTATCCTTCTTACATTTATACATCTAACCATAGCTCTGATAGCATGTTGCAAAATCCATTAGGGAAACTTATTAATTCCATTTTCCATTCATGAAAATTATTTTTGACTATGATCTACTTCTTATATTATTATTATGTGTGTGTTATTCATCATCAAATAAATTCCAAACAATAGAGACCACATTAGCACAAGATATAGGCTCCATGTCAAGAAAAACCCCTTCAACAGGGAAGAACCCATAAGAACTTCTCTTCTTATCATATTCAAAGGAGACTTTCAAGACCCAAGACACAAAGAAAGATTTTGAAAATCAAACAAACCATCAACAAGATATCTATACTTCCAAACTACTTATGCTCTTGTTTATAGATATGAAAACCTTAATCACTTCAAAAAATGCGCATGTGGGGGAAGAATCAAGACAAATTTCAAATGTTTCCTTCCTTTAGGTTTCCTTCTCCTCTTAATTGTAATTCTCTTCCCTTTTTATATCCTTTGAAATCTCCCTTAGCTTCAGATTATAATAGATAACATATTCCAAGTGTGTGGGTGTACATGGAGGTCAAAGTCCTCCTTTATATATATTTTACTAGGCTAGAATTAGGCCTCCCTAGGCTCACTTGAACAGGAGTTGGCTGACTAGATCTTCAACGTATTTTAGACCTTTCCAGAATCAAATTATATTTTTATTTCTTGTTACATGAGTCCAAATGGGTCTTTTACATTATGACATTGACTTTGGCTCAAGATAAAAATCCTAGAGCACACAATTGGTGCTTTGACATTTTGAGGAATGATGTAAGCATGAAACCCATGGTTTAATATGTCAGTTTTCTCATGCAATAAAATTGATTTTTGTTTATTTTGAATATAAACAATAATTACATCATGACATGACAAAAATGAGAATTATGAAGACCGAAACTAGTTACAATCACTAACAATAATTTCATAAATGGATAGATGGTTTTAGTAACAAGTTAACAGATATAATATATGATTTTTACTTATTTTTTTTCACTTTGACTAAACAATAAAGAAAATATATTATTTGATGAACATGGAAATCTTCTATTCATGAATCTAGGTTTGATGTTGTTAACAATCTACATAACTATTTTTTGGGTTTTTCTTTGTGAGGAATTTTTTTGGTAGCATTGCACATAGTTGTTGTTTTGAGTCTTTTTTATGGCTTGATTATTTTGTTTAAGAATACACTCATAGATTGACATATTTATGTTGTGAATTTACTATCAATAAATTCACCCAAAATTTTAGCATCACTACCATGGAGGTGAGCAAGAGATAAGAAAATTGGTGACATGATTTATTTATTTTTATTCTAAAAACTTTAAGACTTGGAGGAGTGGGAAGGTAAGAAAGGAGGTAAGAACTTGTCTGACCACTTTTATGAGTTCCATAATCCCTTTCCATGATGGTAATATAATGGTTCTTTCTTTTAATTTTTTTGAATTTATTTTGTTGAGCTAATAGTGAAAACAAATAATTTGTTAATGAAATGGTCATAATAGCATCTAGATCTCATGAGGGTGATTTGATTTGTGATTACTAATTTGAGTTCTCTTTCTTTTTTTAGGATGTATGAGTAGATATAAATGTAAATATAAAGGTAGAGGTAGGAAATATACTTCCAAAAATCCACCTTCTAACGCTAAATCACTAGCAAGTGAATCTTCTAAGAAGGAGAAGGAAGAAAAAACCCTAGCAAGTAGCTCAAAGGCCCACGTAAACACAAAGGCAGATTTCATAGGGGAAGCCAATCTAGTTCGGGGATTAGAACCTGAGATAGATTGAGATTTTGGTCATCATCCCAATCAATACACTGAGATAACCTTGTATACGAAGTTCATATTTTTTGGAGGTGAAAATATATCAGAAGAAGAAGAAGGAGAGGTATTTTTACAAGGACCAAAGGTAGAGGAAGAGGCAAGCTAATGTAATTGTTGGAGGAAATTTTTGGTTGTGCATGCACAAGTAGAGGATGTAGAAACAACATTCTAGAACATCATAGAGATATGGCAAACTACACAACATAATTATGTAGTATATAACTGTACAATTGGCAATGATGTAAAAGCGAAGGATCAGATCGGCAGGAGTTTTCTAAATTTGAAAATATGAAATGCTCACATCTTGATTTAGGCTACTTGATAAATATGAGTTTGTCAACCCAAAGTAATGCTTTACCAATGTATTTCCCATGGTATTTTTGGGCATGTAATTCTATAGAATTGACAGAAGTTGCCAAGACTAGGTTTGGTTATTTAATAATTTGGGTATTGTGTTT
Source organism: Pinus taeda (assembly GCA_000404065.3). NCBI lineage: Eukaryota > Viridiplantae > Streptophyta > Pinopsida > Pinales > Pinaceae > Pinus > Pinus taeda. The sequence goes on along the minus strand of APFE030151559.1, from coordinate 37,694 downwards.
ACTCTATAACCATATAATGCTAAATTAGTTGGGTGAGCATAGTGGAACACTATGGTAAGGTTATATATACTGCATTTGACATTCTTTTGGTAATAATAATGATGGTTGGAGCCATGCATGTTTGTTGTTTTATGTTTTCATCTTGAATTCATTTATGAGTAGCGTTTATATGTAATAATCATGGTTGAATGAATAATTTTTCTCGCTAAGAGTAATTTGTGCACCCCCTTCTTTTAATTTTTTTTGTTGTTGATAATGTTATACATTTTCATAAAATACCAATAAATGGATTTTATAAGTAAACTAGATTTTAAATGTGGTAGAAGGATATCTTATATTAGATTCCCATTCCCCTTCCAGCAACAGAAACCTCATTCTAGTAACCCCCCATAGGTGCCTTAGGTGACACCTCACCAATTATACAAGTGTTGGTACCTATTGGCGATTTTGTTGGTCACATTATATGAAATAACCTGTGCTAGATATTAAAAAGCATCGAAAAATGGTTTTGTTTCAAGTACCAGGGTATTTTATAGAAACAGATGAATTTGTTGTTGGTGATATTATGAATCAGTTGATTAGCATTAGTATATGGCTACAACGATACAATTTTTTAAGTCTGAAAATTTCTTTGTCCAATTTCTAGAGTTTCTTATAGAGTGACTTCAAAATTTCAATGACCAGAATAGAAATTGGAAAGTGGTTGAACATATAAGTTTGACTCTTTAGCAAGTTTGAAGGCTTAAGTTGGTGGATAATACAATCACCTAGGATGTTTATTTCTGGATTGAAAGTGTGATTGGAGGGTACATTATAGAGTTTGTCATTCAATATATTATCTTATATACTACTACTAAATGAAAATTCTTAGGAGGTCCATGAGGACGGATTGTTTTTCCATTACCGACCTTTGTAAAGATGTTGTTGTGCAACAAAGGTGTACCAAATATGGAATCTAACACTATGAACAACTAAAGCCCTTGTGCGCTGATGATGAGTTGGGGGATGGTCTAGGAGTAATCTAAGGGAACATGTTTAGGATGTAGGAATAGTAGAAAGTAAATTATCAAGGAGATGTGGAAGATCCTTAATAAGGCTTGTAGAAAGTTTATGCCAATGAAGCTCAGCTGATTAATTTTTGGAAGGAGAAATATGGAAGAGTTTAAAGATCATGTTTTTCATAGTGGTAGAAGGTTTCAATGTGGGTGATATAGGGGACAGTTATGCATTAGTGCTGGCATTTAATCGAAGTCCCATGAGAGAGATAGTGAGAGGTAATATGGGAAGGAGGAGTAGTGCATATTAAATAATTCCATATCAAATGCACATTGGCATATGAGGAAGGGAAGCCTTTGCAAGAAAGGTCGAGAATAAAAAATAACATACATCCCTAGGTTCCTACTCAAAGTACACCCTATGTTGAACATGTGATCCCACATACACCTATTCGTATAGAGGCTATTAGGTCCCTATAATACTAGTGTTCTAGTAGTGTTCTACATAATTTATTGAGTCAAGGAAGTGGAGAGAGTCAACAAAGTAGTAAGATTCATACTAGTCAATTGGGAGGGAGTGGATCACAATATATAGTAGTTGTATCTAGTTGAACATCATTAGGAACTAGTAGACAAAGAAGAATGAAAAACAATTTGAACATGTTAGTTTTTCATGGTTCTAGGAATGAAGATCCAAAGTAAAAAAAAATTATATGCGAGTCAGTTTGGGTTGCTAAAAATGTCTGTGATGACGATGCAAAAGATTATATAGTTGGAAATGACCTTTAGATATCATGCCTTAACTTGGTACATGAAATACAACAAACATGCTCCACCTGCACAACCAAGGTCATTCTAGAACATGAAGCAAATGATGATGAAGGAGTTATGTAGGCCTAGGTGTCTCATTGACAATGTATTAGAGAGTTGACGGATATCAAACAAAGAATGGATGAATCCATCTCAGATTATTATTAGTGGCTTAAAGTACTATTGGGAAATTTTTCATTCAAAGTACCTGATGAGTACCTTAAGGAATGGTTTATCGTGGGTAAGCTACCACATATTTTTTCTCTATTAACTCAATAAAACATTCAAACATAGTTAGAAGCCTTCGAGGTAGCACTAAAATATGAAGCCTATCCAATAGTATTTGTAGGAGGAGATAATTTACAATAACTCAACTTCAATCATAGATGGATTTACTTACTATTCAATTATAGGATCAACCAAAAGAGAAAGGAGAAAACAAAAAGTTTTATTGTATAATTTGTTGAAAATAAGGGCACCATAGAAATGATTTCCATGTATTGACTACGTATATGGTGACTATTGTAGCCAATCTGATGGTTCAGGAATAGGGATTATGGTGTGATACATGCATAGTATGGGATCATACAACCCCAACTTTTCCAATGATGTGGAAATACGAGACTACACCAATATCATTATTTTGTGATTTCAAAAAGGTTTTTGGTCACAACATTCATCATTACAGGTATTTATAACTAATCTAGAATTACACCATGGATACTTATAGGTGGCAAGAGGGACAAGATAGCATGGAACATAATTGGAATCATCCAGGAAAAGGTTAGGGTACAACAGGAAATGGACCTAGAGGATTTGCAAGTCCTAGATAAGGACAAAGATATTTTGGATGAGGAAGGGGACCAAATATCTATTACAATTGTGGTGAGCATGGAAATCTTTATAGATACTGTTCTAATCCATGTCCAAGATGCACATATTTTTTAACTTTAGATAATGTTGTGAAGGACTTCCATAATCTTCTTACAAGATCTAGGAGAAGAAGGGGTATGAAATGTATAAAGTGGCCGCAACTCCATGCTAGATCAATCACAGGTAAAAAAATTTACACGTGGAGGGACTAAAACTGAAGAAGATGCTTCTAGATAGGTCGAATTAGCCAACATTCCGTATGGAAATATACATACAGACCCTAAAAGTTCGATCATTAGAAGGATAATGGAACCTATAAGTATGTCCATAGAGAAATGGTCATGATATAGTGGGATTCCCTAGAGGATAGTCCAATATATGATATGCCTTGGATATATGATAAAACTATAGCAAAAGGTTTTGAAGGAGGAGACAAATCGATTAAAGCATTTAGGAAGAAATTCTTGGAGTTGATGTAAGATGATGGAGTCCTACAGAAGATGCACATGATGATTGATTATTGCACAAAGGAGTTAGCGATCAAAGCAAAGTAGGTACCTAGGTGTGCAATCAATATTCAACAGAGAGTTCATGTTTGGTGCACAATTAGGAGCTTATGACATACATAATAGTATTCTTGATTTAGGATCTTATGTCAATATTCTGCCAAAGAACACTTGGGATATTATGGGGAGACCTAATTTAACTTGTTCCTGTATCCAATTTAGATTGGGAAATAATTATAAAATTTTACCTATTAATACATTTTCAAATGTGCAGTTAGATATTGATGGGGTTACAAGTATGGTTGATTTTGAGGATATTGAAATTATTAATAATTCTTACCCCTATCAAACTTTAGTTAGAAATTAATTAGGCCTTTATCAATCAATATATTATTAATATGAACAAAAAATAGATGATTTTCATGTCTGGGGAAGTCTGAGTGATTCCATCATTTGATCCAAGTGAAGGAGACTAGTATGTGGATCCTATTGAGGAAGAGATGTATATATATGCATTGGAAGAGATATACAAGATCAGAGCACAAATGGAATATTATGTCAACCTAACTACAAATGGTGTGCTAATATAGTGTAGAATTGGTTCATTTGTTTTTTATTTTGGGAAGGAATGAAAAAATGGTAGAATTAGTTGATTGAGGTTTGTACTCGTAGTTGTGCACATATCACTCATGCAGTGTGATCGATTAGGATAGAAGTATATGATCCCTCAAGGTATGATGGTTTAACTGATGTTGGATATTTTATTTAGATACCTAAGAACTTGAGATTATGAGCCTTAGATGTCATCTTAAAAACCACTCATGTGTACTAGTGGGTCACACATAAGGTTGATGTAAATTCTTGGAAAAAATGTAAGAATATATTGTGTATTTGGTTTGTGTCTGAATCTAAGGTAGAGGGAGTTAAGTATGTAGGTTTGGACTACCCCACAAACCATGTGAAGAGTTTTGTTGTGGCATGGAATAAGAGGAAAATACATTCAGAGTGGGTTCATAGATTCATTTACACTCTCCTTACATTTCCTAAGAATTGGTATGTTGAGATTGACATGCATACATGCACAATGCAATGAGAGGAGATGAAAAGAAATTCTAAGTCTACATTTAGTTTGATAGATGAAAATTATGCATTGGATCAAGAACATAAGTTGTTGAAGTAGAAGATAATTTCATTGATTGTTGGCCTATATATAAGATGATCCTAGTGTGTCCCTCCCATCAACATTTATAACTAGTGTGACAGTTTATTGAAAGCTACAATTTTTTGGAGGATGATGATGATGATGAGGATTCGAGGGACCTGCACATCCTAGAGACTAAAGGTGAATAAATTTTATCTAAACTCAAGCTAGGAACAAGGGAATAGTCTTAGTTGATTAAGAAAAAGAATGTAAATATTGCTAGTGAACGAAACCCAAAGATGGGTCTAAAATTAGAGACTCCTAGGAAGATGAGATGGTAGAGATATCATATTTGATAAGGGACTTCCAAGACTTATTTCCAAATATTTTTTCCAAGTGGAAGGGAATACTGGGAAAGGTAGGTTAAATGTGGATTCCTCTCATGCTAGATACCATGTGAGATAAAAAAATGCCACACATTCCTAATCCAATATATATACATAAGGTAAAGAGATATTTAGATAGAATGTTGGAAGCCATGATTATTGATCCAGTGGAGGAGTTAGAATGGATAATCCCTATGGTAGTTCAAAATAAGAAAACAAGGGAGATCAATATTTGTGTTGATCTTAGGAACTGTAATGATGCATGTGTGCATGATCCAGTTCCCACCTAATTATGAAAGAAGAATTTGACAATTTTTGTGTTTAGGAGGTGTATTCTTTCACTGATGTATTCTTTGGATATCATAGGATGTTCATTTGTAAAGAATACCTTGATAAAACTACATTTGCGACAAAGTCAGGATGCTTTCAGTACATTATGATGCCCTTTGGCCTAAAGAATGCACCTGCCATATTTTCCAAAATCATTGTTGTAACTTTTAAGGTATTTATTGGTAAAAGTTTTGAGGGTCTATATAGATCATTAGATATAGATCATTAGATGTTTTTTTGAGACATGTTTTTGGTAATAATCACATCAAAATTCATTTTTTGATGTCTTTCGAACCAACAAGTGTGGTTCATCATCTAGAAAAGATTAAGAATCAAATCATGGAAACAAGTTAAATAGAGAGATCGATCTCTTAGTCTCTCCATTTAATGTTTTTTTGTGATCTTATTCTTCATCTTGTCCTAACGATGAACCACACTTGCCAGTTCGAAACACATCGGCCAATGAATTTTGACGTGATTATCACTGAAAAACATGTCTCAAAAACTTCATATAGATCATAGAAGCCATAATTTAGTAATCATTAGATGGTGTTCAACCTATTACAAAAACATACATAAGTATTGTGATTGATGTTAGATAAATGAAAACAGTTTTAGATTTCATCGAATCTTAAGAAATGTTTTTTTGTTCCCCATTTGGCAATTTATTTGGTCACATGTGTGTACGAAAGGGTTATTGGTACAAGACCCTATAAACATCACAGTCATAGTGGATCTTCCTCCTCATACTTTGATTCTGTAGCTATTTGCTATTATGGGTCATAATAGTTATTACCAGAAGTACATAAAATGACATGCTTGCATAATCCAACGTATGGAGCACTTGTTGAAGAAAGATGTACCTTTAAAATGGATGGAGGAATGTTAGAAATCCCTTGATATCTTAAAGGAGGAGATGTTTAGTGCACCAATTTTGATCTTTCCTCTAGAGAAAATAATTTCATGTGCACAAGGATTCTTTGTCTATTGCTCTAGTAGTTGTGTTAGCATAGCAAGGGGAAGGATGTTTGGATCCCCAAATTTCCTTTGCAAGAAAAATATTATCAATAGCTAAGAAAAATTATATCACTATGGATTGTGAAGGGTTGGATATTGTCGATGCTTGGTAGAAGTATTGACACTACCTTTAGGAATTAAATTAACGTTATATCTAGATAACTTAACATTAAGGTACCTTGTGAACAAAAATGTGTTGGGGGAGAACTTCTATATATGGTTATTATTATTTCATGAGTATGATTTTGAAGTGGTTTTCAAACTCAGGTAATTGAATGCAGGCCTAGACCTTACATAAATTATTGTTATAGGACCGGATGCTTGAAACTTAGATTACAACCTATCATATGCACATTTAGTCATCATTACAATGGTCAACAAATAATATGCCAAAACTTCCTAGTTCCTGAGTATTGGAGTTGCTCCAACTGAGTATATTGTTATGTAGAAGAAGCAATTATTCATGGAGCCTATAGACTATAAACAGATTACGAGATTCTTATATAAGTTATGAGTTGGTGATATTTTGTGGAGGTGCGGGTTAGAGCATGAGTGACCAATGATATTGCTGGAGGCATATAAAGGAGATGTAGTAGGGCATTATGTAGGGCAAGCTACTACCAAAAATATTATGCAGGATAGATTATAGTGGCCAATGTTACATGTTGATGCTAAGGAAGTTTGCAGTAATTGTAATTTTTGTAAGAGGGTTGGAAAACCTTCAAGGAGAGATGAGATGGTTTTGGCCCCATAGGTTACAATACAACCTTTAGATAAGTGGGCCACAAATTTGTGGCCCTACCAACCCACAAGCTAAGATATCGATTGCGACATACATCATTACTGGTACAAACTATTTGATCAAGTAGGCTAAAGAAGCACTATTAATGTATGGTAGTGCTAAGACTACTGCGTAGTTTTTGTTTGAAAATATTGTCACTATATTTGGTTGTTCTAGAATCTTGATGAGTGACCAAAAAATGCATTTTCACAATAGGACTATTGAAGAGTATGCCATATCATCCATAGGAAAATGATATAGTAGAATCTTTAAAAACAAATTGGAGAATGTGATCACCAATGTATGTAATACAAATGGAAATTTTTAGATTCAATTCCATCTACAATTTTGGCATACTAAATAACTTGCAAGAATTTGATAGTACACACACCCATTGAGGTTGATATATTGACAAGAAGTAGTGATGCCAATGGAGTTCCTTGTACCTATTTTTTCATTGTTTCCTTTAAACATATTGATAGATTCAATTTCTCTAGAACATAGACTTGAAGAGTTGATGCAGTTGGAAGAGGATCAAATGTTCATGGGATTTCATAGAAATCTGTAGAAGGTTTGAAATAAATATTGGTATGATGATTTTATTAAACATAATACATTTCAACCAAGCTACATAGTGTTGTTTTATGATAGTAAGTTATTGAAGTGACCTGAAATGATTAAGATGCATTGGTTGGGTCCATATAAGATGAGGAATCTGACCAACGAAAGTGTAGTACAATTCAATGAACTAAATGGTGAACCATTGGAAATCTATGTAAATGAGAGTTTTTTGAAAATATATAGGGACAACTAGTCTTCCACGTACTAGTAGAAAAAATCATTGTCAATAGTTTTGTTGTATTTAAATAAGTAGTAGCAATGTTAAATTTTGGTTATGATGTAGGATAGATCAAATTAGTTATTGTTGCTAAAAATAGTTTCCATATGTATATATATTTCATAGAGACTCCTATTGCACAAGGAGGATAAGGATGGTGTAGCTATCTCATAGTGAGGAACAACATATAGTGTTGAGGGTAGGTGCCATGATGCAAGCCACGTGGTGAAACTAAAAATAGTCAGGGACATGATAGTAAATTTATGTTATTGATTACTATAATAGTTTGATGTGGCTGCTAGAAACTGTATAAGGATTTGACATCAACGGTTGTATTTTTTGGACTGACACATGTGCCTGTAGACAACACATAAGCTCATTATCCCTTTGATTAATGGAGTGAGGGTTTGGAACCATTTCATGAAGATGTAAGTAAATCCAAAACCTCCTTCCCTAGTGCCAAAGGGTTTCAATGTAAGTTGGATTTGAGATTCTAAAATTCGCATCATGTTGCAATAAGTTATCCTACACATAGCCATGCAATCATGGGGTGTTGCAATATGGTGAATTTTTTCAAGAAGGTATGGGATGGAGTTATTCATTCATTATAATGGTGAGAAATGAAGCATTATTTTAGTTAGAAGAGAGTGCAAGTGATAGGGTGATGTAGTGTTGGAATAAATGGAGGTTTACGAGGCTTAGAGTCGAGTTATTACATAAGGAGGTGTCAAGATCTTTGATCAAGTGAATGATGTTTCTTCTGGAGCCTATGAATCTATTGGATAGGAGTAGGACTAATCTAAGAGATATTATAAATGGGGAGGTATGGTTTAGTCATAAAATTTATCATGAAATTGTCTATAGTGTATATCATAGAGAAGTTTATGAATGCTAGTGTCAAAGTCGCCACTTAAGCGTGGACCACAATATCCAAAAGGAATCAACTTTGTGCATGATGAGGGGTGGCATTTAGATATTTGTGTAGGAATAATGACCTTAGCCTCTGTAGAGATTCCTGCCATTGAAAACAACATCAACAACTAATAAACAGAGATGTGATGAGAGAGAATGACTTCAATTCACTTATGAGATAGGCTCCCATAAATATTAGGAATAGAAGATGGGATGAATGGCTCGGTATGAGCCACAATTGTGTGTTAGGGGATTGTTGGAGGCATTTTTTGGAGAAATTTTTGTTATGTGTGAGTAGGAAAAGGATGTAGAAAGAAAGCACAAGAACGACATATGGATATGACAGTGTGAAACATCAATATATAGTAGAGAACTACACAATAAAAAAATGGTGTGGAAGTGAAGGAGGAACTAAGTGCGAAGTTGTTAAGTTTGAAAATATCAGATTCTGATGCTTTAAATTAGTTTAATTTAGCAAAAACATTTCGTCAACCCATATTAATGGTTTACCTTAGCATTTCCCATGGAATTTTTGTGCATTTAATTATATATAAATAGAGAGAAGCCAATGGGACTACAGTTGGTTGTTCAGTTGGTTAGTTAATCATTTGGGTATTGGGTCAAGTTCGTAACTATGTAATATTGAATTAGGTTGGTCATGTGAGGGGAACATTGTGGTAAGTGTATATGTATTTCATTTGGTAATAAGTATGATGGCTGTAGTTATGAATTTTTATTAATGTATGTTTTCATGATCATTTCATTTACGAGGAACATTTATATATGATAATCATGGGTTAATGGATGAACTGCATTGCTAGGAGTGATCGGTGCACCACATTATTTTAAAATCTTTGCTTTAGGTAATGTTTTGCATTTTCCCCAAAATATGTAAATGAATTTTATATGTAAATTCAATTTTAGGTGTGGTAGATTGATGGCCATATTGGATTCCCACTACCCTTCCAATTGCAAAAACATGGTTCGTGTAGCCTCAATAGGTTCCTTGGGTGATACCTTTCCTATTCCATAAGCGTTGTCACAAGGGTTGGTACCCAGTGGGGATTTTGTTTGTCACATTGTGCATAATAATTGAGGAAATATATTAATAAGAACCAAAAACAGTGGTTCAAATGAAGAATATTTCACCTTTCATACAACCACACTTTTATGGTACGGGCAATGAAGATCCTGATGGTTTTACATTTGAGATTGATAATTGATGTAGGATTTATCACTATTCTACGAATTCCCAAAAACATTAATTGTTCACTTCTACTCTCAAGGATGCATCCTTGTGCTCGTTCATGGGACTGGGGTAACACTATTACAGGTTTGGATGGCATGAATAGGAAGTTTCTCAAATGGTATCAAGAGTATTGCAAAGCTAGGGATTTAAGGGAGGAAATTTTTTATATCACACAAAGAGCGGACAAGAGACTTGAAGAATATATTTGGGAGTTATTCTATAATCTCCATTAATCTAGATAACAAAAATAGTTTCAAACACCATTCAATTTATTTTCTTATGAGGTATTTTGGATGAGTCTATAAATGTACTAAACTTGATGGGTTCTAGAGATGTTTCATAGTTTCATTTTTGTCAAATGTATGACCTATACAAGTAGTAATCTCAAAGAAAAATAAGATTTGGTAGAAGCATTAGGGACAATATTCTTAAAAACACTAAATTTGCAATGATTGGCATGAGAAATCGCAATTTAGAACATTTATTAGAAAATTTAAAAAATGATCTGCTTGAAAATATCAATCTGCAATTATATACATTATAATTTAAGAAGAAGCAAGAAGAATAAAAAGAAACAAAGCATTTTTTTATCGTAAATGTAGGAAGAAACACTCTTTGTGAGAATTCCCATTGGATTTTATTCATATATGTGTCATTTGTGTAGGTGAACATGCAACAAAAAGCTTATGATCCATACCTAAACATATCCAATAGAAAACCAAGAAGAAACATAATGAAATTCATCAGCGCCTAAGAAACCTACAAAACATGGACCTTCAGGTATAATTTATGTTCATATGCCTTTGTATTCTAAGAATTTTTCTAGAAAACAACATGTATCTCAATTTATGAGTCCTCATATGTCTTGGAAAACATATGTTCCACAACAAGTTCAAAATTTTCCATGGCAGCAACAATAGTGAGGGCCTTGTTATAACAATATGCTAGCATTTTTATATATCTTTCCACCATCGAAACAATACTTTACACCTTTTATACAAGCATATCCTCCTTATTCACAAGGCTAATGAACTTAATTAATAGTACCACAACAATTGTAGTTTTCACAACCACCTGCTGTGCAACCTTCATGACCTACACAACTTCCTTCTCAAATGGTTTCTAACGCTAATGACAAGACAAATCAATATGACTTTAATGTTGAATTATCACCATTTTTGGCATATTTGATCACTCTAGTTGGGTTGTAAGGAATCCAACTGAGGTGGAGAAATAATCTTAATAAAATTGAAGACTCATCTATTATCACTCAAGAAGAAATAAGGGAGGAAACTCTTAAACAAAAAATTGATTCATCAAATAAAAAAATTTCTCCAAATTTAAAGTATTTGTAATCATTTAGTGATCCAACCTATCCAAAAAGGTTGATTTTAGAAAATCCTATCAATCACGCCAAATTTGGCTTGACTTCTAAGTTGAGAAATGTTTGTATCAATGTCCCCCTATTGCAATCCATTAGATATATTCCTACCTATGCAAAATCGATTAGGGATATTTTCCTTAGGAAACTAGGGAGGAAGAAAATTGGCAATAAACTATTTAGTTTGTTGGGAGAATAGTTTATTTGATTCTAGGTAGAAATCCAAAGGAAAAACATATGGATCCTGGTAATCTAGTTGTATTATTTCACATCAATAATACCCACGTTCCCAATTTCTTTATATATCTACAAACCACAGTTAATGTAATGACAAGACAAACCATGGAACATTTACAACTATCCAATATTACTTCCACACTCAGAATATTAGAATTAGCTAATAGATAAAAAAATAAATCCCAAGGGTGTGTTGGATGATGCAATTATGTCTCTATATCATTTGGAATATCCCATAGAGTTTATGGTTTTACAACCTAAATCTCATCCAAGAGGACATCCCTTGATCTTAGGATGACCATGGCTAGCCACTATTCATGCCTACATTATTTTTTTCTTTGATGAAGTGTATATTTCGCATGGGGAGTCTGTAAAGAAGGTGACCTTATACCCCCTCAAAAATCCTTCGAAGATTTCCATGAACCTCCATGGCCTAATAACAATTATAGCAATGAAGATAATTTTCAATCAATCTCTTTCGTTGACCAAAATCCACAATTAAAAGAATACCGTGAAGGGAGTACAGTACATGGCTTTCATAGGGGCTTCACTTAATGAACGTCTAACATATTGCGTGCATTTGTGGCATACTAAAAAATACCCTTAATTTGACTACATGTTGGAAAATACCTCTAAATGCATATTATATAACCCCTAACCAATACGAACCTAATAAACCTTTCCAATTAAAAACCCCTACTTTCACTAGATATTGTAGGTATCCATTTTTTCATTAACAATTAATACACCTTTATATTTTTTCATTAACTTTGAGCTCCATTTTTAATACCTACTAGTGTAAAAAACCTTCACCCCCTTTATATGATGAATATATTCTATAATTTTACCCTCAATATATATCCCTGAATTTGAAACCACGTGGTAGGGTATTTCTCACCCAGTGAAGCCCCTATGATGACTTTTTTGTAAGCTTGTATCCTTCACAAGATTAATATCCACTAGATCATACCTTTAGTTTGGATTTTCATTAAAACTATAACCTACTCGTCACTAGAAACTTAAATATTAACCATAGATTTACAATAGTTTGAAAATACTCTTTTCAAGGTTATTCAAGGAAAGTATTTGTATCTAAATTCTTAGTTGGATGCATCCTAACAATATCAAGTGGTCAATATGTTTCAAAAATATACTAGTGCTTTTTCTTGGAGATACCAAGAACTGAAGGGTATTTCTCTTAAAACATGTACACACTAGAAGTATATTTAGGAGGGTTAATGACCTGTTTGGTAGCCCCAGAGACAAATTAACACTACCCTCAGAGAATTTTTTAAGGAAGAATTGCAAAAAACATAGAACTGCAACTTCATCTATCCTATTTCATATAGTTAGTGGGTCTCTCCGCTCATAATAGTCCCAAAGAAAAATGGATAGTGGTAGATATATGTATATTATAGCTAATTAAATAAATCCATTCTTAAGGACTATTTTTGTCTCTGCTTTATCAACCAGGTTTTTGATACATTAGTTGGGAAAATGTATCTTGTGTTCTATGGATACAACCAAATGCAAACTGTTCCCAAATATAAGGACAAAATAACTATTACATGACCATTTATGCTTATAGAGTATTACCCTTCTATCTAATCTATGCTCCTAAAATGTCCCAAAAAAGAGTACTAGCTATTTTTTCTGATCTTACCAAAGAATGCATTAAAATGTACATGGATGAATTTTCTATTGGGTTGTGTTATATTCTTTCCATGACTATCCCACGTAGCTAACCGAGGGCTAGAGTGTTGGGTTGCATTATATTCTTTCCATGACTAGCCCACGTAGTTAACTGAGGGTTACAGGGGGAGGTCATAGACAGTTTGAGGAGTGCCCATAACCCCACTCTATGGGGTCCGGGGTAGTGCCCCAGAAAATTTTGGTTTTGAAACCTATGTTAGGTTGGGCGGACCCACCTATGGTTTTGTGCATGATTTCCGCACATGGTTGTGGACGCGATGGTTTTCAGTCCATGGGTTTGGACACAATGGTTTTTTTGGTCCATGGTATTGTATGCTTCAGCGTGTATAAATATGTATTGTAACATTGAAACGAACATAATGAAAAATCAAGCTGGTCGTCTCTGTTTTGGGATCCAAGGGAAAATCTCTGTGTATATGATTTTTATGTGTTATGCTCTCGCATTGTTTATTTTATGTGTTTTATAATTCATATGCAGGTAATTTTATGTATAGGTTTAAAACCTACATTTGGTATCAGAGTATTTTTGGCTTCAAGGGGACACCTTTGTTGCTAAGGCGTTTCGTTCGGGCCTGTGGTAGACCCTGTTCAGTGGGAGATCTACGAGATCAAATTTGGTGGTGAAAGAAGATGGCAAGCAGTGGAAAGATAGAGATCAAGAAATTTAATGGTCAGAGTTTTGAGTTGTGGAAACTCAAGATGGAGGATCTATTGG
>APFE030151559.1:7416-22395 GCA_000404065.3 Pinus taeda | reverse complement strand
TTCGAATACTTCATGGTAAAGGTATGGTAGAAGGTATGAGTAATAGCTCTCTAGATTTTGATTTATGTGAAAATTGTGTATATGGAAGTAGAATCATGTGAGTTTCTCCTTTGGTGGTAAGAGGGTGAAACAAATATTAGAGCTTGTGCATAGTGATGTATTTGGACCTATGAAGGTTCCATCACTAGGTAAGTATGTGTACTATGTATCATTTATAGATGACTTCTCATGGAATACATCGATATATTTCCTTAAGAAGAAATATGAAGTATTGACAGGTTTAAAGAATTTAAGGCTCTCATGGAAAATCAAACAGAGAAGAAGATAAAGGTGCTGAGGATAGATAATGGTGGAGAGCTTTGGAGCAAGGAATTTGAAGAATTCTGTAAGAAGTGTGGTATATGATGGAAGAATACTACTCCATATGCACCTTAGCAAAATGGAGTTATAGAAAGAATGAACAAGATGTTGATGGAAAGTGCAAAAAACATGCTCAGCGGTGCCAAGTTAGGACGAGAATTCTCAGCAGAGGCGGTGGATACTGCATGTTACCTAGTCAACAGGTCACCTTCATCACCATTGGAGGATAAGACTCCACAAGAGGTATGAACTGGTAAGAAACCCTCTCTTTATGCATATGTACATGTTCCAAAGGAGAAACGAACCAAGTTGGATAGTAAATCCGAAAGTTACACCTTTATTGGGTATAAGGATGGTTTAAAGGGTTATAAGCTTTGGAACCCAGTAACAAGGACGATTGTGTGTAGCTAAGATGTGGTGTTCAGAGAGGTGAAAGATGTTATTAAACATGAATTCCAACCAAAGGAACCTAAGAAGATAGAGTTTGAGCTAAAGGAGGAAGAATCAGACTCTACAACAGAGGAATCAGAAGATGCAGAGCCACAAACTCTGACTGTGAGAAGATCAGTTCGAGAAAGAAGACAGCTAGAAAGCTATAGTCCATCTACTTTCTATTCATATTTTTATTTTTCTGTTACTAATGATGATCATAGAACTGTGAAGGAAGCAGTAGATTCAGAGGATGGCAAACTCTGGAAAGAGGCCATGGGTGATGAAATGGCATCTTTTCACAAAAAAGAGGCTTGGGATTTGGTAGAGTTGCCGGCTGGAAGGAAACCCATTGGTAGCAGATGGGTGTTCAAGAAGAAGGAAAATGTACAAGGAAAGGTGGAGAAATACAAAGCTTGATTGGTAGCAAAAGGTTATTCCCAGGTATCGTGAATTGATTTTGGTGATATTTTTTCTCCTGTTGCTAAGGTAACTTCTATTAGATTACTTTTATATGTTGTTACTGCTTTTGATTTTGAGGTAGAACAGATGGATGTGAAGACAAAATTTCTTCACGGGGATTTGGAAGAGGAAATCTACATGAAGCAACCTGAAGGCTTTGCGGTGAAGGGTAAGAAAGAACTTGTATGTAAGTTAAAGAAGTCTCTATATGGGTTAAAACAACCACCAAGGATGTGGTATAAAAAATTTGATACATTTATATGGGGACTTGGCTTCACAACAAGCAAAGCAGATCACCATGTTTATTTTAAATTAATTGGTGACCATTTTATTTATCTGGTCTTCTATGTGGATGATATGTTGCTGGTTGGAAATGACAAAGAAATTATCCAGGATTTGAAGACCCAATTGTCCTCCAAATTCGACATGAAATATCTTGGTGCTGCAAAGTATATTTTGGGCATGGAAATTAAAAGAGACTAGGCAAAGAGGAAGCTATGGTTAAACCAGAGGAAGTATGTCGAGACAATGCTATATAGGTTTAATTTGCAGGATAGTAAACCGGTGAAGGTTCCTATCCCTGTAGGTGTGAGGTTATCTTCTGAACAATGTCCCAAGGCACAAGAAGAGGAAGAGGACATGTCCTGTGTTCCATATGCAAGTGCATTTTGTAGCCTGATGTATGCAATGTTTTGTACTAGACCAAACATTGCACATACAGTGGGAGTATTGAGTAAGTTTATGTCAAAAACAGGAAAGGAGCATTGGACAACAGTTAAGCAAGTTTTTAGGTATTTGTGTGGCACTAGTGATTATGGATTGTGCTACCAAGGAAGACCAGGATTGGACAGAGTGTTGGATATTCGTGGCTTTGTTGATGTAGGCTGGGCTGGAGATCTAGATCAGAGAAGATCTAAAAGTGGGTATGTGTTAAACCTATTTGGAGGTGTAGTCAGTTGGATGAGCAAGAAACAATCTATAGTGGCACTATCAACTACAGGGGTAGAATACATGGAAACCAATCATGCAAGCAATGAAGCAGTTTGGTTGCAGATATTGTGTTCAAGTATGGGGTTAGTACAGGAAGCTATAAGGATAGATAGTGATAACCAAAGTGCAATTTTCTTGGCAAAGAACCCCACATATCATTCAAAGATAAAGCACATTGATGTTCTGTACCACTTTGTGAGAGATATGATAGAAGACAAAAAGGTTTTGCTGGTAAAGGTGGACACTTTGAAGAATATTGCAAATGCATTGACAAAATATGTGAGCTTTGAGAAGTTCTCTTGGTGTAGAGAAACAATGGGAATTGCAAGACTGGATAAATGAATAAGCTCTCTTATGGCCCCCAATGGAAAAAAAAAACAAGTGGGATAATGTTGGGTTGTGTTATATTCTTTCCATTACTAGCCCACGTAGTTAACCGAGGGTTAGAGCGTTGGGTTATGTTATATTCTTTCTACGACTAGCCCACGTAGTTAACTGAGGGTTAGAGGTGGGGAGGTCATATGGGGTTTGAGGGGTACCCGTAACCCCACTCTATGGGGTCTAGGGTAGTGCCCTAGAAAATTTTGGTTTTGGAACCTATGTTAGGTTGGGCGGACCCACCTATGGTTTTGTGCATGATTTTCCCACATGGTTTTGGACACGATGGTTTTTGGTCCATGGTTTTGGACGTGATGGTTTTTTCGGTCCATGGTATTGGATGCTTTGGCATGTATAAATATGTATTGTAACATTCAATGGAACATAATGAAAAATGAAGGTGGTAGTCCCCATTTTGGGATCCAGGGGAAAATCTCTGTGTATATGAGTTTTATGTGTTATGGTCTCGCATTGTTTATTTTCTGTCCTTTAAAATTCATATGCAAGTAATTTTCTGTACAGAGTTAAAACCTACATTTTTGTATATGGTGATTGATTTCAAGAAGTAATACAAAAATTAGAAAAAATTAATTAGGTGTGAGGAATCTAATATTTCTAATAGTAACACTAAATTTGATATCATACAAACTGTAGGAATAGTTCTCAACCATCTGATCTCTAGTGCAGGGATAGAAGTTGATCCCATGAAGGTTTAGGTTATCCTACAACTTCCTATTCCAATGTCCCAAAAGGAGGTGAGGAGTATCTTATTTCATGTTCGTTATTTCAAAAGATTCATATAAAATATTTTTTGAAATAGTTTCTACATTGTATAAACTACTTATTAAAGATGTTGATTTCTTTTGGAATGTTTCTTTCCAATTAGAATTTCAAATGATCAAAGTCAATATTACCAAGACACATGTTTTCACAAGACCAAATTGGTCCCTCCCTTTTCAGATTTCTATATATGTCTTAGATTAAGGCCTTGGGGTAGTTCTAGGTCAACAAGAGTGTTAAACGAGATTTATGATTATGGACAAAGGTATGTCCCCTAGGTTTGGTGGCTAACCCAGAACAATAGAGAGACAACGAACCAAATGCTTTCCTTAAAGTAAGTAAATGACATAATGAAGCCTATCTCGAATACATCAAAAGCTCTGCTCCTTCTTTAGCTTGAATGCTCCAATTCTAGCTCTAATTGCCAAAAATAGAACTTGCAGAGTGAGATAACACAAACCAAGAAACTACGATATTTATGTGTATCATCTAAATAATCTATTCAATAGATCAACATGGCATTGAAATACATGAAATAACAACAACACATATAAGAGAAAAAGTAACTATTTTCATTAATATAAATAAAATGAGTTACAATCATAAATAGATTTTGATCTTATAGAAGAGCTCCTCCAGGCGGGCCTGTCCTTTACTTGTCACAATGTGCACCTCTAGTCACCCTAAATGCATGAAATGAAACCTCTCACAATAGTAGCATAAGGGCAGAGCCACTCTCCAAAATCCAACCCCTTGCATATGGAAGGTTGTAAATATATAGAGGAGTGGGGTAATTTGAGAATACTTATCCGATTACAAATATAAGCTTTTAGATCCACCTTTGATGGGAGGATGGGATCAAAGGATAAGGTATGGAAACTCCAAGGTAGGTTAGGATAGGATCCAAATTTTTTATTTGAGGTAAATGGTTGTAACAAATTCTGGAAACTTCTCGAAGAGGAAGCTTCCATAGTTTCTCTCTTTTTCTCGAGTTTCTAGAAAACCGCGGGTTTAAACAGGATCAACTTGTACATGATAATCGTAGCCCAAAGTGGAGCAACCTATGGGTGAACATTTTCCAAGAAGTGGCCAGGGTGTGTTGGTTCTAAAACTTGCTCAAATGATGTAGTTTTAGGAAGAAACTATGGGGAATGAAAAAGGCGTGCTTAGGGATTTGTGCAAGATGATAATAAGGTTGAATAGGATGTTGACTGATCCCATTATGAGGCCCATTGATCGGATGTGAAAAAATGGCTTATAGAAGATAGGGTTAGTCATCTTACACCACTTTTTATATTAGTAAAGAAATTGTTGAAATAAACTATACAATCACTGAAAATGAATTCTTAGTTGTATTATATAAAGTAAATAAATTTAGGAATTATATCACTTGATACAAGGTATTGATTCATATTTATCACTCTACTATCAAGTACCTAATGAAAAAATCCAAAAGTAATGGTAGAGTGATTAGGTGTTTTTTGTTACTATAGGAATTCCATGTTGCTACTCTAGACAAACCTTTAAAGCTAATCATATAACTGATATTTTATTTGTTAGCACTCCTCATTGTCCCAAGGATGAGAATGGAAGCTAAGGAGGTAACCTTAGATCGACTTTGGACTTGGTAGCTAGCCGTACCAAATTCAATAAGGCTCTCTATAAACAAACCTCCCAGTCAATGGAAGTGACTCGAGAATACATGGATTTTAGCTTACGTATTTGGCACAATGGGGTTTCATTTAGTGTTTATTGGAAATAAGCATTAGGTTTAACAACTAGGTCAAGTATCTTAAATGATCAGTTATAGATATAGAATGAGGAAATGTAGGTGTAATAGATGGCACAAAGTGAATTGGTCATTGTAGTATGGTGAGGGGTAAAGAAGAAGAAAAATGAGCATATAGGTATGAATTCATTTTCTTAGAAGAAAAAACATTTATATTAAAACCTCACACGAAAGAGAGCATATTGGTCATGAAATATGCTTTAAAACTTAAGAGATAATCACCAGAAGAATATATATGGATGCTGGAAATACTTAATCATCAAATGCATAATGAAAACTGGGAAAAAATAGTGCCACAAACCACATCACAAGAATCCTATAAAAATAGGTGCAATTGCATATATTTCTGTAAAAATGTCTAGCACACTAGTCCAAGAGCTGAGCTTCAAGAATCCAATCCCATATATGAGTTTATTATGACTACAAATAGATGAAAGAAAACATTCCTCCTTTGAGGGGTCGAATCTTGCTTCCTAGGAATTGATTTCCTAATCCTACCTAACAATTGCCACATCATAAGGAGATAGAAACCAGTTTCCTCCTTCACACTAACTGGTTTGAATTTGACTTTGAAGGAATTTAATTACAATATATTCACTATAAAAATCATTAAAACACTGAACTACATGAGATAAAATAATGTTGACACTAACTACATCAAGAAAAATAAACTATACCCCATGAAAATGCAGAAAAAGGCTTCATTCAAAGAAGTGCAGCGAATGCTTTACAAGCATAACAAATCTTTGAGTTGATGTTTTGATGACCTTGAAGTGGTTTTTAACTTTTGTTATAACCTAGGAAGATATTTTATGATGTCTACTACAGCGTTGGACCTTTAAGTCACCCCAATTCCATCACTAAGACTCCTCCAAACTAATTTGAAAACAAGTACTTGAGAAGCGTGACGAGTGACCCAAAACATTAGTGGAAAGGTGAAAAACAGGTGGTTTTTGGCTTTTTTCTCAAAATTCATGAACTGAAAAGTGACCCCAAGTAGATTTCTGAAATTTACTAATCAAAATCCACCTCCATATTCTTTCCCATCTTCATTTGGAGACTCTAGGAAAAAGCGCAGTGAGCACATGCTGCGTTTCTGTAGGATGCTTTTTTGCGAGTGCACAAAAAACTCGGAAAATTTCAAAACTTTGAAAAAATTTGTCTCATTTCCTATTTTATAACATGGATTCAAATAACTAAGGAGGAATCAAACAAGATATCAAAAGTATCCCTCTTCTTAAGCTTCTTCTTTATGTTCTTAACCCTAATCTTGCACACCATGTTTGTTATGTAATAGTGCCTTTTCATATGTGTTTGCAGTGTAGTGTCTCTGTTTCTTCCTCACAAGCTTCTCTAAATGCTCATTCACCTTTTCAAGCAAACACTTCTTGTATTCTTCAATTTTAGTTGGTATGCAGTCATGAAAAAGTTTTATGGTTTTAGGAGGAGACAAATTTTCTACTTTCTAACCCTTCTTAGCCATAGTTCTGGTTGTAGGTCTCCTTGGATGTACCTATACGTCTTCATATTTCTATTCTACATCAATGAATTCTTTACCTTTTTCCTTATCTTCCTTGCTAGATGATGGAAGCTCTTCATGTGATTTACCTTGTTGCACTAGGCTTAGCTTTAGTTTCCTATTCTCTTGTTTCAAGAAATCCACCATTAAATTGGCTTTAGAAGGGTCATCTTGTAACACTTTGATCTATGTCTGCTTCTCTTTAATGATGTCTTATATTGTCTTGTCTCCATGATCAATCATACCTACATCTGGAGGTATTTCATGATGATGTAATGATGAATATCTTCTATCCCTAAGTGATTTTCTCATGGCTTCATCTTGAACTTCCTTAATGATAACCTCCTTAGGCACTATTTTTACTTGAGCGGTAGCCATAAGTATAGGAGTAGGCATGTCTCCTTCTATCTTAGGGGAAAAAAGAACCTCTTACCATTCCTATATGTTTGTGAAACATCTTCCCTAGGCTATCGTTTTGTCATTGATGGTATGCTAGATGGCTCAGGTCATTGTAGCTTAGATGATGTAGGAGTACTAAGGCTTTTGGAGTGATGAGAGACAAGCAAGAGAGTAGATGCCTCCAAGAATTATTTGCATCACATATTGGCCTATGTGAGCTGGTGTAGAACTCTGATTTTGATCAAAGCTTGATGGAATAATCTTTCTCGATGATATTTCCCTTTAGTCTTCACCTTGATGATAGTGGTTTGATGGATGTGAAATGCATCAACAACCTAATGTGATACTGATACAACCTGTTGAACCTACCTTGAAAAGTGAAATATTTAATGATCATATTCATCAAAGGAGTATATTTATCCAATAATTTCTTGCTAGGAAATATATGAGATGGGGTTTCCTTATACTATGGTTTCAGGAACACTTTCTAGTTTTCAATCTCCAAATCCATCCCCTTAAACCAAATTTATCATTGATTGGGGATACTAGTGGCTGAAGCCATAACCTCCGTTGAGACTAGGAAGTCCATCCCTACTATGGTGGTCTTGTTCTTCTTGAAATTGGTGGAAAATAGACTAGTTAGGTCACAATGGTAGCCCACCTCGTGTACTTTCTCACAATACGTTAGGAAACCTACTTATTTAAATGACCTCTTGATGAACTCCGAAGCATTGATTTCTTGCACATGATATGGTTCATATCTTGAGACTTGTACCCCCTTTTTGTATTTCTTCTTTTTACTGGCCATGCTATTGGTTTTGCTTGACTAAAATTCCTAGTTTGAGAGGAGAAATGGTAGGGGTCTAGGGATGAGAAACAGGGGAAACATATAAGATAGTTTAGGGAGGGAAATGGAAGGGATAGGATTTAGGGAAAAAATTAGGGAAAATTTAGGGGGTAGAGGTATATTTTAGGTATACTTTGGTAGTGAAATTTCTTAGAATGTGTGAGGGGAAAAAGGGTAAAAAATGAAAAATAAAGTAAAAACCCAAAAAAATAGCAAAAGCACATTGAGGATTCAGATTTTGGGGGAAAATCATGGGATGAGGAAAAAAGGTATGGGAAATGGTTAGGGAATTTATAATGAAGGATATTAAGGATTTATAGGCCAAGAAAATGGGAAATTTCCTTGTCAAGTGAAGAAAAACCATGAAATCTCAAAAGTGCAATAAAAATGCAGCAAAAAACCCTAGTGAAGGAGTTTATTATTTTTGTGAAGAAATTAACTGACGAAAATATTTGTAATGGTCCCACTTACTTGTTTCAAGATGTTTGAAATGTTGAGATAAAGTTTGCACCTGTTCTTTCCCTGCTAATGTCTGTGAAGAAAAAGCACAACAACCTTGCGAGAAACACAACAAAAATGCAACATGCTGATATATTGAGTAATTTGGTGATGTAATCTAAAATTTTGATGGCTCTGGTAAGTTTTACAATGCAATAGAGGAGCTATTGGAGATTTTGAAGGATAGAATGAACTATTGGAAACATTTATTTCTCTTTGTAGCTCAAAAACCCTGATTTTCGCTCATGACATCATGTGTAGTTTTATAAAATGACTAGTGATGTGATTTGACTACAACATCATTTCTTCAAATGGAAATGTTACCTTTTTTATTTTATTCCCTAATTTGGTAACTCCTATGATGATGACCTAAATGATGGACGTGACTCTCTATTTGCTATTATTGATTGACATTATGATGACAATCAAATGCAAATCCTATACCATGATCTATATGATGGCACATTAGCTCTTTTGATGACCTATGACACCTAAATGATGACATGACCATGATGAGTGATGATGACCTTGAGAAAGTAAGGGGCAGAGAAATGACCAAGACAAAAACCAATGACCACTTTAAAACCAAGAGGTATCAAAATTTATTTGAAAACATAATAATTTGACCAAAGACTCGATCAACCACATCGAAAGAGTACATTGGATCACTAGAGCTAATGGACACTAACATTATCCAGGATCCATAACGAGGGACAACAAACTTATGTATATGACACATTTCCTAATTATCATTCATTTCCTATATCTACTAATTCTCTATGGTTTGTAGATATAGATAAATATCTAGCCATAGGTAAGTTTCATTAACATATATCTTCTAGGGAGAAGAAAACGATCGTCAAATTCAATGCCTCCTACACTTTGGTTGGAGGGAACCTCTTCCATACTGGACCTCACCTAATTATTAGAATATGTCTATGAGGAGAACAAATGCATGATATATTGATAACTTCCCATAATCATCCATGTGGGGCACATTTTACTGAAAAAATAACAACTTATAATGTCTTGCATTCAGGATACTATTGGCCTACCCTTTTCTGGGATTCCAAAGAGTATGTCCAAAAGTGTGACAATTTTTAGCAGATGGGTCACCCAATATAATCTGATGAACATCCTTTGTAGCCCCATATTGTCATTAAAACATTTAAAAAATGGGAACTTGACTTTGTGGGGCCTATCACTCCACCATCCAAAAAGAAAACGTATATTTTGGTTTGTAGAAATTATGTTACTTCATGGGTAGAGGATAAGGTCTTTTTTTCATGCTAATGAATAAGTAATTTTTGATCTTTTATTTCAGGATATTTTCATGAATTTTGGTGTTCCTAGAGAGATTGTGAAAAATCAAAGAGAGAAATTTACTTTAAATCCTATGTAGGACATCATATAAAATTATAAAATTATTCACTGCAAGTATTAATCCTATCATCGAAAGCCAATTGGCAACTAGAATTGACCAAAAAAGTATTGGATGCCATTTTGACCAAAATAATGCAGTTGCATCATAAGGATTGGGAAAATCAGCTTCTTGAGGCCCTTTGGGCCTATAGGACTATGAAAATGAATTCAAATGGAGACACTCTATATGAGATGGTATATCAAAAGAAACACTTGTTTCTAATTGAATTTCAGGTGAAAACATATAGGAATGAAACTTGCTTAGGAATAGATATATCTAAAGTAAAGCAACAAAAACTCCTCCAACTAAATGAATTGGATGAGATGTGATCAAATGCTAGTCTCAAAACCACTCTTGTCCAATAGTAGTGAAGTAGATGGTAAGATAGATTCATCAAAATAGAGAAATTCAATATAGGATATTGGGCTCTCCTTAGTGATTCAATGTTTAAAATTTCAAAGGGAATTTCCATACATGATTGCTAGGGCTTTATGAAGTTGAGGAAGCCTAAGATAATAAAGTTGTGAATATTAAGACACTTTATGAGTAGGGAACATCATTTTTGGTCAATGTGCGTAGATTGAGAATATACCAAGCCTATCAATTGGGAAGAGTTTGTCCAAAACCTTTTGCAACATTCTACTTTGAATGTATTAGGTAGGGAGGACCCCCAACCACCTTCAACTTCACTTTGATTTCTATTTCTTATTTTTATAATATAATAATAAGAAAAATGAAATACAAACACACACACACACACATAGTCACATATATAAAGTTAAGAAAAAAATGATTTAATTGTGAAAACCATCTTGTTGCTACAATTGGATAGGAAATTCACCTCAAAACTAGGTAACTGATGAGTAGACCAAATATTACTAGTCCCTAAAATATAGACTATATAATGTTTAGCTATACTTTTGTTAAAATATTCAAACTTCTAATGAATTTATATAGTCTCTATAAAATTTTGGAGATTCTAAGGGTAGAATGATTTTATAGTATAAAATATTGGTGAATAAGTTTTAGAAAAAATGGAAATTAGAAAATATTTTTTTGGAAGGAGCATGGAAAATTAGCCAACCTGCAAATATTAGCCCCTAAAATTTTCCCTAGTTATTTGCTAATTACCAAGTGGCTTGTTTCAAAAAGGGGTTTTATTTTTGGCCTGACGATGATGACAACACTGAAGTCATGTAAGGCAGGTCCATGAAAAACCTCCTCGATACAGAGCTTGGAATGACCACTTTTACAATTTTATCATCATAACTAGCATATGACCCTCTACTATAGTTATTTTTAATTGACACCAACATGAGAACCACTCTTAGCATCACGATTATTATCATTAGTACCAACATCAATATCACTTCTAGCATCATCATCATCAGTTCCATTAGAAATAGCACCATTTCCACTTTATACATCATCATCATCACCATCACCATCATTCTCATTGACGAAATCAAATCCAATACCATTTCTGGTTAGTACTATCAACAACAAAAGTTTATAGTAGCAAAGGGAATTAGATCATTGCAGAGGGTTCATCTTGTCATTTTCTTTTACTATATTTTCTATTGTTTGGATCTTGGGTTTTTTAGAAATTGACATTGATCAAATTCTCAAGGCATGGATCTATAAATATATCTAACTACAATAGAAGAATCCTTGAAAATTCCCTAGATATTCAGGTGTACACATTTCTGGTTACATGACCTCTACATCAATTACATGACTTCATAGTAACTTTATAGATTTAAAGTTTATTTTGTGTTCAAAGGTTGTGAGCAAGGATCTAACTTAATGTCTTTTTACTTCTCTCAATTTCTTGTTAGTAGATTGAATATCTTATTTTCAAAATTCTTATAATATAGTAGTGAAAGTTAGCTTCTAGTACATAGGTTTTTCTTCATAGTCAGCACAACATCTTATTGGTGACAAAAAAAAAATCAATTTTGCTCTTATTTGGTATCACAAGAAGCTATGGTATAAAGGTAATGTAAGGTAATCCTATCATGTTATAAGTCTCTTTGGTGTATTTAATACCTAGGTAATATCAACAATCTAAAACGTTATCCCATATCTATCATTACATGATTTTCCTTTGTTATTTTATGAAATCATTCATATTATTTTCTCAATCATGGAATGATGATATTTCTCCAACATGACCTCAGTATCATGGGCTATTTTAATTTTCATGGTTGTGACTTTGCAATGCCCCGTTATCCTATAACCACTCTATATCCCTTGTTGATCATTATTTCACCCTCATCTGACAAACTATAACATATATTTCTTCATCCCTTATTCGATATATCACTCAATTATTCTGTATATTTTACTTGTTATTTTCCCTATATGTCACCTTATTCCCTTGCATCACTATATCTCTTTTCCTTGGTGTTAACCTAATTTCCACTAGCAACGGAAGCCAAAAATGCCAAGCCTCGACCTCATCCTAATGGAAAAACATGGGCTTGTGAGGAAAGAGGCATGGTCATTGGAAGACTTGGAGTATTCTAATGAGTATGATGCTACGAAAGAAATTCTTATGTCTGCAAGATGGATCTCATTCCTTAAAATATTTGATGGTCACAATAATCCAATGAAAATGGCCTCCACATGAGGTTTTGATGGAAGGCTGGCCAAGGTAGGTGATTAATTCATGGAATTGAGAAACAAATTTTTGGTCCAGACCATAGGACTCATTTATTAGAGTGATTAATTGTTCACTAACCAAAAAGTGGGATAAGGAGTTTGGGTCCAATTTATGACCACACCAAGAGGGGCTCCACAATGCCACATCATGGAGAAGAGGTAAAATTTGCTTTATGTGCTGAAATTTTCTTGTGGCCTATGAGGGTGGGTATGCCATTACCTTTCTATACCACATCCACCTATTAATAAATTTTGAACACATGGATAAATGTGTTCATAAAATACCTAGAAATGGGAGTTTCTAGTTGTATCATCATGGTGTTATTAAAATCCTAATTGTGTAGGAACTATGGAAAATAGAATATAATGGAGAAGCTTTTTGGGACACATGGATAAAAGTGTTCATAAAATACCTAGAAATGGGAGTTTCCAATTGTATCATCATGGTCTTATTAAAATCCTAATTGTGTAGGAACTATGGAAAATAGAATATAATTGGGAAGATTTTGTAATAATAAATCTACTTGGTATCCCTCTTCGCATGCTTCAAGAATTACCATAAGATGTGGTTAACATGGTAGTTGAGGAAACTCATCATGGGAATTATGAGAAGTATAGAGATGGTAATAATGTTGGAAAAGGTGATGCTCCAATGGTTCCTTGTATAATTGACACAAATGTTGGAAATAATAATGAGAGGGGGGGTGAATCAGTATTATCTGGTCAATTATTTTCTTTTTCGAACCCAGAACATATACGCTACTTCAATTAGAGAAAACCGCGTATATATGCAACTATAGATAAGGAAATCTGTGTATATATACAAACTTATAATTTAAAATATTCTACAGATGTTGAACATTAATCTGTGCATCAGAACATATAAACAATAACAAGGAACATAAAAATAGAGTAGAAGAAAATCACACACAAGAACAAAAGATATAAGGTGGAAACCCAATGTGGGTGAAAACCACCTGCTGCAATATGTCTCTATCTTTTCAATTAGAAACTTCTTTTTACAATGATTTTGTACTTGTGCTGTCCTTTACCAGTATGCAAGCTGCTACCTGTAGAGACCTACAACCCTCTCTCGTTTTCCAGTTTCTCCTGGAAGGGAGCTACAACCCCCTTAGTTCGTGTACTAGTTGAGATACTAGTATGTAGGTTTTTACCTGTAGAAGACTACAACCTTCTCTTCCTTCCAGGGAGCACGTTTCATAAATTTTCAAACTCGATCCACAAATAACATCAATCAAACATCACGAATTTCTGCATCAACCAATCACCTTTTCACCAATCAAAATTGAATCAAAATAAACACTTCTCTGACGACTGTACCCAGATCATAATAACAGTAATCACACCCCACTTCTGAACCCAGAACATTGTAGCAATAAACAGAAGTAGCTAGAACATAAATCAAGAGATGTCCGCTACTTCACTATTCAGAAACCTGCGTGCATACGCTTCTGTGTCAATACCGACCTACATATATGAGACTTTCCGTTACAAGAACAACGTGTATATGCGCCTTCACTTCACTGAACCTGCGTACAGATATATAAATTCATTCTTTCAAACATTTAGATATTAGTTAACCTAGATTAGCAGATTTATAGATCAAGTGTGTGCCACATATCACAGATCAAAATCATATAGAGGTACCACTATTCCAGCCTTAAGATTTTGACCCATCAATAGAAATTATCCTTCTCCTTGCGCTCAGGTTCCTTCTTCATTCAGATCCAGATCTACACCATAACCCAATCATAATATTCCAGATCTAGCACTTTATCAGATATTCAATGATTCAGAAGATGCCTTGCCAAATGATCTCCTTCCTCTTTCATAGCCTTAGGCCTTTCACAATACCACAAACCAAAAACCATAACAATTCAATACCAAGGACCCAATACTTGGGATTAACACTTATGACGAGATACCATGGCCCAAAACGATAGGTTCAAATACTAAGGACTAAATACCATGGACCAAAACCATAGGATCAAAAACTGTCGGACTAATACCATGGACCAACCATAAGATTTCTAATGTGCGTGCGCTTTTCTCTGCATGAAAGTGTGTGAACTTTTCTCTGCATGAAAGTGCATGAACTTTTATCTCCATGAAAGGAACTTTTCTCTTCATGAAAGTGCATGAACGTTTCTTTGCATGAAAGGAACTTTTCTTTGCATGAGAGTGCGTGAACTTTTCTCTGCGTGAAAGTGTGTGAACCATAAAATAACTTTGCTACACTATAATTTATTCTCTGCATGAAAGTCTGTGAACTTTTCTCTACATGAAAGGAACTTTTCTCTACATGAAAGTGTGTGAAATTTTCTCTCCGTGAAAGTGCGTGAACTAGAAAATAACTTTGCTGCACTATAATTTATCATTTGAGATGAGTGGGTTGCCATCAAGTACAACATATGTATCAT
>APFE030151551.1:0-11354 GCA_000404065.3 Pinus taeda | reverse complement strand
TCTCCCTGTAGAAGGAAGGAAAGAATCTCCTTCTAATTCGGATTCAATAGATGGTGTGGGAGAGTCAACTACTGCCTCTTGAATTCCAGGAATCCTAGAGCTAAGAGTATGAGTTGGAGATGATGGAGGTGTCTCTTGCCTATTTCTTGAAGTAGATGGAGTTGTGAAAATCGAACTCTTGGCTCTAGCTAAAAACCTTCCCCTAGAATCTCTTGCTCTATGCATGTCATTTTTATTTTTCTTCAAGTCAGGGTAATAATTCTTTTTCTGTTCTTCTAGATCACTCTAGGTGCAAGAAGAGAGCATACTCAAGAAACTATTAAACCAATAACTTTCTCTTTTATGATCCTCCAGATCACACTAAGTGCATGAGGAGAGCATACTTTGAGAGGTTATTAATTTCCTTTCTTGAAATTTTCTTATTTTTATATTTTTTTTAGAATTTGGCTACCTAATTTCACTTCCCCGGCAACGGCGCCAAAAATGTTTGGTCAATTTAGTGATGTCTAAATTGCAACTTTTAAATGTCAACCCGGGGCTCGTAAGCTGATGAAGTGAGGTGTACTGTATGTACTTAGGCAACTAGTTCTCGAGCTTTCGTCGTTTTTAACTTTTTAGGGTTGTTTTCAAGTATATCTCTCCTAATGTGATGTGATGAAATAAAGTGAGTGAAGTGTGTGAGATTGTGATGTGCTTTTTTTTTAGCTTAAAAGTACTCTACAAGAAAGCTTGAAATGAAATCAATGCTTAAAGGAAAGTAAAGGCATCAAATAAAAGACTAATGACATTGGCCCAGTGCCTCTGCTGCTGCAAGGAAATAAAAATGAAATCTATGTCAAATAACAACTAAGCAATGTGAACTAAAGTAAATTTATCTAAAAGAAAGACTAGTCACAAATACTTTAACTTCCTCTTAACCTCTTGCCTTTTAACTGAATATGTCATGTGATAAACAATTAAAAACAAGTCAAGCAATTGTGAGTTCTTGAATCACTAAATCAAGATGCGCTAAGTGATATTTTGGTCCTTTAATAAAGATATTAAGTTATGAAGAAGAGACCATCAATAGATAAACAACTTGATGTCTACAAACAGAAAGCAAATATGCAAATTAACTAAGTGATAATGAGGAAATAAAGGCTGCAAAACAAAGAAGGTCAGCAACTTAGACAAGATGATCGCACATGTCACTAGTTGTGCAAAAGAAAAGCATGAAACTGTTCTGGGCACATCTAAGAAACCTGCATAACACACTGATCAGTCATGAAAAAGTACAGAAATGTAAACAAGCAGAAATTGAAATGTATGTACAGCTATTAAAACACAGCAATTAAAATCATTATATACATGAAATAAGCAAACAAAATGCGGGAAATTAAAATACTGTACAGGCCTTTAGTAAACAGGGGCCCTCTGCCTACTCCAGCCGTTTCAAAGATCAATCACACACGTAAACGGAATAACAGTCTTCTCATGTATTATGCATGAAATAGGAATATACAGTGGGAGTTCAAAAGAATATAACAGCAGCTAACTACTAACTTGTCCAGCATTCAAAGATGCTTTATTTATAATTGCAGAAGGCGAACTAACTTAATGAAATCTAAGTAATTCGAACAATTGAATAGAAACACGTAGTCTTGCTACGTCCTTGGATCTAGGCAATGGTCATTGTGGGCATTCAATCCGCTGTTGGATTATGTTTCCCACTACCTTCATAACTGAGGACGATGCCACCTATTCTTCACATGCTCTAAAACAGAACACGCAGAGCCGTGCCACCGCCAATGACCTCTGTTTGACCAAAGTTGCCTCCTCGTTGACCACGGGCTTGGATGACTGGTTTGGATGATCTGGAGGGACACACACCATGTCCTTGGTTCCACGAACTTGCCCATGTGGCTCTTCTTCCCGGAGGACACCTGGAACATAGCGTTTAATAAAACAGTTGCGGAATCCGGGGTTGGCTGCGGAATTTGGGATTGGCTGCGGAAACCGGGATCAGCTGCGGAAAACACTGTGTAAACCCTGTATGAGCTGCGAAAACGCAGCACCTTGAACCAAAATTCTAAACCAAACACAATCATTAGCATAATTAGAAAACCATGTAAAAAGTCCTAAAATACAACGATTTGAGAAAATTGATGGAGGGAATGAGTGGCAAAATAGGGAAATGAATAGGAAAAAGAGGTTGGGAGGATGTGTAAAGAAGTGCAGGCTTGAGGCTCAACAATGACTCTGCATATTGTTCCTCATAGCCTCCATATTTTGAGCACACTTTTCTACTATAGCGGCTACGTGATCGGAGTGTTTAATTTTCATGATTTCCATCTCCTTATCAAGTTTTTCTAGCTAGGTGTAGAAAGTTCTCATATCCTTGGCATAATCAGCTATAATTTTCTCTTAATTAAGCTCCATATTTTTTACCATTTGTGTTTGACTTAACTGTGTGTCTTTAACCAACTACTTTAGTTCTTCTATAACATGCTTATCATTTTCCCTTTCATTGTCGACACTGATTTGAAAACTTGTTCCTGTTTTTCCACTATCATGGATTCATCTTGTAATAGTACAAGTGGATGGCACATTTTGATATGGAGAATTGTCTTGAAATCTTTCATTGACATTTCAATCTTTTACAATATTATTTTCATCCTATTACATAGTTCTAGGGGCACAAGGTGAGCCACCTTGATCTCCATAACTATCTTTAAAAGCATTGATGATGTCTTGTAAAGAAGCGAAAGAATCCTTGGGACAATTATGAAACCAATTCAAAGCATCACCCTCTATAGAAAAGGAAAATAGACGCATCTTGACATCGTCATGTTTATATTGGAAAGAACAACAATAGATGATTATTATATGAGTAACCCTAGATAGATGCTTTCTAGCAGTGGCTGAATCACCACCCAAGAACAAAAGTAATTTATGAATGGCCTCTTCTGACATATCATGGAGGAAGTTAGTAAAATGACACAGGGAAAATAATTCATCCATTATGACTTGCTTAAAGGGATGAAGGACCAAATGGATACTAAAGAGAGACCCCTGCTCAAGAAAATCAAGAGATCCACAAGAAGCGAGCTTCTAGTAGAAATTCATGTAAGAAATGAAAGAAGTGGAGCCGCCAATTGAACATGAATATAGCTTTAGGATCCAAAAGGAAAAAACAACTAGATATAAGGGAGGGTTTCTTGTATGAGAAATAATGGATGAATAAGTGGAGTCACCACCCAAACAAGAAATTAACTAAAATGTCCAGGTGCTAAAAGTGCAGAGAAACGATTAATGAGATGACAAAAGATAAGGCGATGAAAAGATCAAATGACACCAGGAAATGTTGTGTTGATGGGATAAGAAATGATGAAAGATTAGATGATTAGAAAAGCCTTGTGAGGACCAAGGAGAGATAAAATCTATCCTCGGCAATGTTGCCAAAAAAGTGTCTAGGCACCGCAACAATGCTCAAAGTAAGGGTTGTCACTCTAATCCTTACTCACTCCATTTAGAATCTCTCCTACAAAAGTTAGGGGGGTAGTCCCTAAGGTGAATGAATGAGAATAGCCTGTGGAACATGGGCTCTAGGAGACTTGAAGATGGAAAACCTGATGAATTTAGGACAAATCTTGGTTAACTGAGATGAATAGATTAAACACAAGACGCATCCACAAGATAGAAACGATTATAGACCAGTACCTTTATATTCAATTAACCATATATTAAGTAAAAACAAGTTATCCAAAGCAATTTACGAATGTGACGAATAATGACAATCATGAAGGATTAAATGTAAATGCCCAAACCTCTATCATGCAAGAGACTCCAGATTTAAAATGATTTTCATTTATGACCCAGATCTAGAATTTAAATAACTTTCTACTATAGCCAATATAATTTTTGAAACATTAATCATACTTGACAATAGAAAAATACTACCACAAAAGGACACCAAGGAACTCTAGATGAACAATTTAATTATTCCTTAGGAAATTAATTAAATGTGGTAAATGAAGAAATAAAAACCTTTTAGTATGAAAAAGTAAATCAAAAGGGTTAATAAATTGAAATTTTAATGGGTCATAGGCCACATTAAAAATTTTAATGTGAAAGAGTGAATCCCCTTTTAGTTTAATTCCTTAATCACCAGAATTTAGAAAAAAAAGAAAAAAAAATGTTTTAGATTTTTTTTTTAGATTTTTTAGATTTTTTTAAATGTTTTAGATTTTTTATTTTTTTAGATTTTTAATTTTTTAGAAATTTTTACTGAAAATAAATAAAATCAAAATAAATAATAAAATTGAAAATAAAAGGGGAATCAAAAATCAAAATCATAAAAAATTTGAAAAATTGTAGAACAAAATAAAATAAAATAAAATAAATCGAAAAATCAACAGCTCAAATAAAAAGATTCTGAAATTAGCTAAACTAAAGAATAAAATCAAGTCTAAATTGAGATTCAATGAAACAAAAAAAAATGTATATACACTAACCCTAACCATATACCATGCAACCAAAATAAAAAAATAGAACAAAAAGTTGAATGAGACCATTTTTTTGTTGCATATGCAGGTCGATGGAGGTGAGAATAGTGATGGCAGAGGAGAGGAGATGCAACAAGAGGAAAGAAAGAGCCGAGGAACAGTGATGAGGGATGAAAGGTTGTGGGCATGGAGATGGGTGAGTTATGCAAAGTTTGACGGATGTTGCGGGTAGAAGAAGAGAGAGAGCTACAAGAGAGCAGAGAGGAGAGTAGAGAATTAGGGAATGAGGGCGAATGGAGGGTTTCGAGTTTGTATGACAGCAGATGTAGGAGGCAGTACGCAAGCGGCAACGATATGTATCGTTTGGAAAATGGAGGGTTAAGAAGTCACGACTTGCAATGGAAAGAGACTCATGACAGGGATATGGCAGATGGAATGAGGGTACGAGCTCAGTTGAAAGAGAGGGACGCAAAGTAGAGGATGAGGGAGCTTGAGTGAATGCAACAGAGAAAAATGGAGGGTTGTAGTAGCGAAGGTTAAGGAGAACACAAGTTAATGGAGAATGCAAGCAACAGTAAAAAGACGTTGTGGGCCTTCCATAAACAAATTTCGAATTATTTGCAACATGAAGAAATAAAAGGAGAACCCAAGGAGAATTTCTAGGTAGCCAACAATACCCTTACGAAATCCAAAATAAAAACAGAAAATTGAATTCCACATCAATATATTTTATATTCTTCAAATTTAGTCTTGAAACCCTCATGAAAGTTTCCATATCTATAAAAAAATTGACCCCTTGGATTGTAACAAAATTGAATAATATCCCTGTAAAATGATGTTGATGAACCCTAAAGATCCATATCTTACCCTCTAGGGCCTAGATATGGACTCTACATGGATTTCTTCCTCGGATCTGTAGCTGCATGACAACACAAAACACACAAATGATATATACAATGATAAAACTAAAACCCATAAAAGCACAAGTCAAAAAACCAAAAATAATTTACAAATCTATGTACAAGAAAGGTAGATCTATCAAATCTGAGGAGTATGAGTCAAACTCTGCTCCCAGATCTGATAATCTAAGGCTCTCAACAAGCAAATTTATCAATTTTGTACATAAAAAATTAAATTTTTTAAATTTTAAAGGAGGTGCTTAGCTTGAAACCCTTCATGCATCACCAGTAAAAATCTTATGATAAGCCCATGATTAAATTTAGCTAGACTCTTTAGAAAACACGGATCGAGAATTGGCTAGTCCAACTAAAAACTTCCCCTAACGACTGACGATCTAAAAATCAAGACTTTCCTGCAAAACTCAATTCAGCCATCAAAATAGAGTGGAAAATAATAATAAAACTTAGGCAAATAGAGATACCTACTATTATATTCAGAAATTATTCAAACCCCAACGACTGAGCAAGATACTTGTACTCAAATCACTCTTCGGAAGCTATCATCAATGGCTGAAAAAATTACACATGAAAATGACACATCTTACAGTATTTCCATGAAGAGTAACACCGGAGAACATTAACCCCAATGTATTTCTTTATTATTCAGAAAAATGATTACATAAGAGCTTTTTGCTTAGCATACAATTCAGAGGTCAGATGAATTGAATGACAAATGGCTTCCTATTTAAAGATAAATCCTCCAATGGCTAGTTTGAGTGATCCTCATCAAAGTGGTCGCTACCACTAATGAGGATTAAAATTTCTTTTAATCTCATCCATCAAAATATTTAAATATTTGGGGAAATTTGAAATTTTTAATTAAATGCATTTTGATTAACTTAAAAATTAAATTTTTGAGTTAATTTCCCCAAAATTTTGACTTTGACTTATCCCAAGGGATCAAAGGTTTAAAATTTATCAAAATAATTAATTTACCTTTGATCTGAAAATGGGGCTCTTAGGCTTCTTGTCTAATCTACAAGAACCACTCCCACTTCCAAAGCTTTAAATTTTCCCAAGCCTTAATGATTAACCAATGCAGAATTAAGAAATGCTTGAAAGTATAGGTGTATGCTTGTAGTTATTTCAGCTAAATATTTGCTTTAAAATATGATGTTTGTGTTGATATGTGAATGTGCTTAATTTGATATATAAATGCATATATTGGTGAATAATGCAGCAGTAAAACAAACACATAATACAACAAATTAATTAGGAGTTCACCCACAACTCTTGGGCTACATTTTCGTGATCTCTAGTAATTCAACTAGGCTCTCTGGGATTATGGTATTAGTCTTTTTTACAAGCTCTTGGCCCAACTCCTGCTATTCTACACAAAAATAGTGGGTTCAAACACCATTTAATCCCCTAGCTCTTGAAGCTTTGTCTCTTGGCTCTGGCTCTTGGCTCGGGCTCTTGGCTCTTGGTTTTGGCTCTTGGCTCTGACTCTAGCTTTTTGGCTCTGGTTCTAGCTCTTAGCTCTGACTCTTGGGATATTGTCCCTTCGCTTTTTGTCCAACCTTGCACGCTCTCATGGCTCTCTGCAGCTTGATCATTCGGGCTCTCTGTCTCTTCCTCATCTCGAGGAAACATCCCCTGCAATCACCCCAACCTCTGGCAGATTTATGCCTTCGATCGGTCAATCGCCTCGACCACCTATATCGTAATCGCTAATTGCTACAACATTGTCGCAAGGGTCTGGGTGCCTTGCTCCTACGATCGCCCATCAGTGCTTATCGCATATTGCTCATCGGCCCTTCACAATACCATGGGCCATGGTCCATCACCTTTGGTTATGTGTGATGCGATAAAGCGTTCATCACTTATCGCTAAACCTTCATGCCTTTGGCTTAAGTCATCCCTTTGGATGCTTGCAACGTGCTAAAAGGCTACAATTTGATTTCTTTAAAGGAACACATATATTTTCTCCTAAGTCCCATTTAATGAGAAATTCCCTCCTTTTCTAAGGAAATTGGGCATCTTCCTTAAGTGATAACTTTTGCCTCTGAAGTCCATTTTCGCCCATTCAAGTTGCATTGGATTAAGAATGAGGAGATCTCTATAATGAGACTATTTCTAAGAGTAGCCTGCAATTTTCATTTTCCTCTAATTTATAAAGGATTTATGCCATTTGGCACCTTTCACCTCTTGCATGAAGTCTTTTAGACTTAGAGGTTTATCCAGGATCCATTTTTGGATCACACCTTCCCACTAAAAGAACTTTTGGTCTCCAAAAGACTAATATACTAATATGAATAGTAAATGAGAGTGACTCACCCTCTTCTTTCAGCCTCCCTACACTTGCCTTTGCATAGTGCCTCTGAACCAAAGTTTCAGACCACTTCCATTCTCTGGATGGGCTGGTCTCCCTGAGAAGAATTGTCTTCCTCCTTGCCTTCCTGCAGAACTTCTACTGAAATGGTCATAGAAGGCAGTTTGAGCTTCTTTGACTTGATCATTGATCCAAGGTGGCTCAACAAATCTGAAGTACAACTGCTCCACAAAACTTTCATTTGTACCTGTTTGACAAGCTGCCAACAACAACTATTAACAACAACAAGCATACAGACAACAACTAGATGGACTAAACTCCTACTTCAACAAAAGAAATAGATTTTCACATCTTATGAACACCGCCATGCCTTACATCTGCATACAAATGATGGACTAGATAACAAGCCCACAAAACATGCCTTTAAAAAAATGACCCTTAAGTCAAGCATGTAGAAAAAGACCATTAGGACTCTTTTTCAAAAGATGAAACTTTCATCATCATCTCCATTTGGAGACCAAGTTAACTTCTTTTTAGTCAACATGGCATGACATGCATGTAAAATCAATCAACCCTACAAGTTAATTACACATACATGTTTAAATACAAGGAAATCATCAACATCCCTGTGTTCATGCACTTCGTTCTCATGCATGCATTTCATCCTTCAACTTTCACTTAAGTACACCATACTTTCGAGGCTGAAATGAAATATATTTTTTCATCCTTCAACTTTCACTTAAGCACACTGTACTTTTGAGGCTGAAATGAACATAATTTTGTAGCAATAAAGTGAGTCTACCTACTGAACTTTTTCCATCCTGCAACTTGCATCTCATTAGCAAAGAAATCAAAAGACAAGCATCCTTTTGCAACAAACCTCTTGTGCTTCAATGATTGTCTTGAGGTCCTTCAGGGTAATGAGAATTCCTTCAGCCCTTCTTCCTTATTTTCCTCTCCTGGACTAAGATATCAATAGCTTTCCCTTCACCTCCTCAAACTCAACAAACAATCAGTCTGCAAACAATCATACAATCAGCCTCTTGCTGTTCAAAACACCTTTCAGACAAGCAGTCTTTGCTCTGTCAATCAAGAATTCATATATAATCCTTCTTTGAAGGTGGGATTAATCAAACTTAAACTCTGACATCACTGATTTGAAAATGGGGCTCTTAGGCTTCTTGTCTAATCTACAAGAACCTCTCCCACTTCCAAAGCTTTAAATTTTCTGAAATCTTAATGATTAACCAATGTGGAATTAAGAAATGCTTGAAAATATAGGTGTATGCTTGTAGTTATTTTAGCTAATTATTTGCTTTAAAATCTGTTTTTTGTGCTGATATGTGAATGTGCTAAAAGTGATATATAAATTCATATATTAGTGAATAATGCAGCAGTAAAACAAACACATAATACAACAAATTAATTAGGATTTCACCCACAAATATTGGGCTACATCTCCATGAGCTCTAGTTAATTCAACTAGGCTCTCTGGGATTATGGTATTAGTCTTTTTTACAAGCTCTTGACCGAACTACTATTGTTCTACACAAAAATAGTGGGTTTAGACACCATTTAATCCCCTGGCTCTTGAAGCTCTGGCTCTTGGCTCTGGCTCTTGGCTTGGGCTCTTGGCTCTTGGTTCTGGCTCTTGGCTCTGACTCTTAGCTCTTTCGCTCTAGCTCTTGGCTCTTGGCTCTTTGGCTCTAGCTTCTTTCTACCTTCTGCAACCTTCAACTCTCTGGCTTTTCATTTGAACTTCAAGTGACCCCAAAGGCTCCCTCAGCTACTATGCACAGAAGCTCTTCATCTCTGCAACTGCTTTTAGCATCCCGTTTCTTGCTTCAGCTTGCTCTCAATTGAGATCTATGCAGCTATCGCTCTTTGTAGCTATCGGATCTTTGGCTCTCTAGCCTTCAAGATCTCCAACCTTCAGGCTCTTGGGCTCTTGTCCCTTCGCTTGTTGTCTAGCCTTCCACACTCTCGTGGCTCTCTGCAGCTCGATCATTCGAGCTCTCTATCTCTTCCTCATCTCGAGGAAACATTCCCTACAATCGCCCCAACCTCTAGCGGCTCTATGCCTTCTATCAGCTCTGTGGTTGTGGGATGTACAGCGTGAGCTCTCGGCTCTGTGGCTCTTTACTCCACTGTGATTTCCCTGAAGGAAACAACTGGCTTCTCCCCTCTGATCTCTGGCCTTTTGAGGAATCCTCTGACTCTGCAACTTCCACAGTTGTTCATCTGTCCCTTCAATCATGAGGAATCATTATTTTGGCGGCTCTGCATCTCTTCGAGTGACCCTCTGTCTTCCTCTCTGTGCAATCATCCCTCTGTCTCTGTGTCTCTTCAACTGGCCCTCTGGCTCACTGGCTCTATGGCTCTACGCGTTACATAATGCATTACTATTCAAAACACATCATTATTTCACAACGCCCGCTTACAGTGTGGCACAAGGGATGGAGGTCGTTACAAAGAAGATACACAGGAAAAACACTATCGGGCGTGAAATCCGGACGTGAAATTCCATTAAACCTCCCCTAAAATCCCTATCGGGTCTGCCTTTCATCGCACATCACAATCGCTTCAACGACATGGCCAATGGCCAAGAATACAATAAACGGGAAATATAAAGGAAAACTCGAATTACCAGATTTGAAATTTTATGAAATCGGGCTTTTTCTCCCTATCAGGTCCGACCTTTATTGCTAGTCACAAGTCGCACTGCCCAATGGCCAAGTGTATTGAGGACCATTGATCTCTCGATCACCGATCACCGCAATTGTTGATCGGTCGATTGCCTCGACCACCAATATCGTGATCGCTAATCGCTACGGCATTGTCGCAGGGGTCTAGGTGCCCTATTCCTCCGATCGTCGATCGGTGCTTATCACATATCACTCATCGGCCCTTCGCAATACCATGGGCCATGGTCCATCACCTTTGGTTATGCTTGATGGGATAAAACATTCATCTCTTATCGCAAAACCTTCATGCCTTTGGCTTAAGTCCTCCCTTTGAATGCTTGTGATGCGCTAAAAGGCTATGATGCGATTTCCTTAAAGGAACAAAAATATTTTCTCCTAAGTGTTATATACATTTTTGGGCACTTCAACCCCAATCACAAATGTCCATAAACTGAGGGCTCTTAAGTCCCTAAAAGTGTTGCTTCACTGACTAAAGGAACAAGGTCAAATGATTACATCATCTCCCAGAAGTTCTCCACTAAAAAATGCTCATAAATGGTCAAAACTGGACCATACTGAAAGCTCAATGCAGAGGGTACGATGCATATCACCTTCCCAATGTACAGGGTCCGATGCATACTGATTTGATCCTCTGTAGGGTGCGATGGTTGGGAATGGACAAATGGCAGAGACAAAAATGCGAGGTGGAAGATCATGGAATCTTCCAAAAGCTTCCCCTCTGACACTTGCCACTCCATTTTCGACCAGGGATGAGTAAGAGATCATCATTCTCCAAGTGGAAGCAGGAACTACGAGAGAAAAGACACTAATCAAGATCCCAAAAGATGACTCACCTGTATGTAATCATCTATATATGGATCCCTCATCACAGAGATCCAGAGGCTAGAATTTTGTAACTTATAGAGAAGTGTTGTTGGTATTCTGGTGTACATTC
>APFE030151548.1:212690-225876 GCA_000404065.3 Pinus taeda | reverse complement strand
AATACATTTTCAAACTTTTTATGTAATATATTTAACATGTTTTTTATATAAATCTTCATAAATTGGAATTTTTGTAGAATTTTGTGTGAATATATATGTTTTAATCTTTTTATAGAATTTCACGTAAATTCGGATTTTTTAAAATTTTATGTAATTTTGATTGTTTTAAAATAAAATATTGATAGCATATGTATATTCCCTACTCTAAAATAGACATATCTAACGCGTTGTAACACTCCCTCCCACTCCCTTGAATTGTTCCAAGCTATGGGAGGTGTTACTTTGTGATTTAACCCAACCCTCAAAGTCTATTATGAAGATGGGGTTACAAAAATCTTGTTTTTCCAACTTCATCGAAACTTAAACCAAATACTACCATC
This sequence comes from Pinus taeda, assembly GCA_000404065.3. NCBI lineage: Eukaryota > Viridiplantae > Streptophyta > Pinopsida > Pinales > Pinaceae > Pinus > Pinus taeda. Next base: position 225,496 of record APFE030151548.1, on the reverse strand, counting down.
ATGTTGAACTCATTGAGATTTTTCCAGTTATATAAATTCTATCTCAATTTGACTCTTGGATTGAAAGTTATGCTCATTTGAAGTTTAGCCAATTATATCGCATCACATGAGCAAGGTACTTCCACGTGGCCCTGCAATGTCATATCTAACAGTCCTACATCACTCATGGCACCTATGTGGTATCTATGTAGCCTTTACTTTATCCCAATGGTGTTGCCACATTAACCCATGTTTGTGTGTCCTATTGGGTCTGACCCCTTTGTGTTATGTAATCATTTCTCGTTAAATATGGTTCCAAGGAAATCTGGGGCGCACACTGTTATCCAATGTGGACATGCCCCGGTCTCTTGGATCCCTAGATCACTTATTTACACCATGGAAGATTTGTCTCACTGTAAATCCATGACTCCAAAAGGATACACACTACTTTCCACCTCAAATCTTGAATCCCCTGGATCATGCACACTCAATGAAAATATAGTCACAACCTCATCCAAGACTTTTCATATGTCCATAAACTCCACTACCAATGGATGCTCCAGATCCTAGATACACTTCCCATTTCTTGAGAAAATTAAATCCAACTTACGCAAATGAACCTCTATTGTTGGGCCCCATTCCGAATCTGTAGTTATGAATTTGGTAGGTCCCAAAATCTAATTCATTTCAAATTTGCACATGCCCTATCTAGCCGAATGCTTCGAACTACCGACTATGAAGTTCACTAGGAAGACCTTCTAGCCTTGGATGAGATATAGATTTCTACCAAAACTTGCGAGGAAATTTCAAGGAATTTTATTAGAATTCCTTAAGACTAGGCATTTTCCCAAAAAACCAAATTACAGGGACAAGATCCAAGTTTTGAAAATTGACATTCAAAAGTATTATGCCATGACCATAAGAGATTTAATGGCATCAATAAGCTTAACTTACATAAGATCCTGAGGAAAAAGAGAGAAATGGCTCCAAAGGCCAGATTTCATAGGAAAGCCACAAACCATACTTTCCCTATGAAGCTCAAGATATCACTATAATACATAGGTGCGCATAACCATAAAATCCTCACATTGTTCTAGACATAATTGACTATCATCTCTGACTGGATCTTTATTTAGCATGTAACACATGAGTTACCTTCTTATCATACAATCTTAAACAAGGCAGTGAACCATCAGATTCATAAACATATCAGATAAACATAAACACTTGCAATAATAGGTCAATTGAGGGTCTTCGAGCAACTAGTCATGTTCATATAAATAACTTTGCAGTTCATGAAAATGATAATAATTTCATAGTTCTAGAAGTTCAACATAACCATAAAAACATATAAGGAAAATTATTCACCATGAACATGCAAAAAATCTCAACAACCTTCCATAGGTAGTGTTGAACTATAAATTTACAAATTATCACATATCAAACAATTTCCTTGTCCATAATTTGAATGGATACAAGCAATTATACTTATTTTTTTAACTTGAATTGGCTAGAAAATGAAGGAGGGAATTTCACTCTCCACCCAACCATCGACTAGCTACACTACAACCTTTCTTGCAGTTGACCACCCCCTAACCAGGTCCAGAGTTTGAGGGGATGCTTGCACAAGGGGATTCTACACCAATGGATCTTGTAAAACACTCAGAAGATGGAGTCCACTGCCCAGGTTGTTCATCAGCTACTCTATGGTAGTAAGCACCCTAGTGACTTGGTTACCCTCTGATTTCAAAATAGAGGGCTTCACCCAAATTCAAGTAATAGGTGTGTTGCTCAGTTTTCAAGGATTGATCCCACTGTGAGGGCAGTTTAACATCTAATTAGCAGACACCTAGTTATGTGTTTAATTGTTTGGAAAACACTAAGTGGTTTAACAAACAAGGAAATCATTTAATGGTGTAACAACCAAAATGCAAGCACTCATTGGTTTAATAGACAAGGAGGGCACTCAGTGGTGTGTTTAATTGTTCAACATGCACTAAGTGGTTTAAAAAAAAAGGAAAGAACTTAGTGATGTAATAGCCAAATTGCAAGCATTGAGTGTTTTAATAGACAAGGAAAACACTTAGTTGTGTAACCCAGGGATTGATTTCACTATGAGGGTGGTTCATCAGCCAGTTTGCAAGAACTTAGTAGACACTTAGTGGTTCATTAGTCTAACTGCAAGCACCCAGTGGGTTAATCAATCCTTCAAGAAACACTTATTGGTTTATCAACTAAGCTTAATTCAGTGATTTAAATTTACATAGGAAACATAGGATTACACAAGCATTTCAATGTTCTTAATCATAGTTACTAAAATAAACACCAAAATCCACAAAGCATCAACTCGGGATTTTAGGGCATAAGCTTAGATTGAGCTCAAACTCTGAGCAATCATTCGTGTTATCCTTCACACCTTCCACTCTATCTAGAACTAGTCAGGAAGCCTTCCAAATGAATATGAAAGCTTGATTGATCCAACACAATCTAGAGAGAGTGTGAGAGCTCTTGCATCCTCCACTATGAGGCTGCATATATTCTTCTCAACACCTATTCATGTCTTTTGAGAGAGAGAAAGAGAGAATCACCTTCCTATTCTCTACGTGTTTCTTTGATATTTTCCCTTCGGACCATAGAGAGCCCTATCTTGGCTTCTCCCTAATGTTCTCCCCATCAATAGTTTGTTTCTTCGATATAAAAGAGGAAAAAGGGGAATGGGCACTGCCTACCCTTCCATTTCCCCAGTCCAATCACATAATGGTTGTTAGTGTCTTTTCCAACTTCATTTATCCCCATCGCATCAAATTAAACCTTTAGACAATGGATTCTCTCAGTTGTAAGCAATTGCGACATTAATTTGGTTAGGTATGGGTCATGGCTTTTTAAACTAGGTGGGCAAGCAAGTGACTTTAGGAACTAAAGTGGCTTCAAGAAAAACAAATGAGCAAGCAAGATTCCCTAAAACCAAGCATCCATAAGGTTGTATTCCCTTCAGTTGTTTCTATTAATTAATTTTAATTAATAATTGTCGAGTATTTATTCAAGGATGTGGCTAGTCGTGGTTTTCCACGTTGGTGTTACATTCACAATTATAAATATGAAATAACAGGGATGAAGTGAGTGATATTACAAACCCCACCCCTTAAAGGAACATTTTTCTTAGTGTTCTATAAACAAAATATGAGCTTTATAATTACAATGCTTACATCAATGACATCTTCCATGTCCTAAGTTATCATATCTAGCGATGTCGTTCATTATCTTCAATGCTTTCTCAAGGAAAAGATTCAACTCATTACTTCTTGGGGAGAGTTTAATGCATTTTTTATCCCAATGAGTATGCACATGACTCCTTGTAAACCAGTTTACTTAGATTTCCTCTACCTTGCAGTCATAAACCTTCCAAGTTTAGGGATTCCCTTCTTTACCTCCCTAGACCCTCAGACAATCCATTCCTTGGCAAGGTTTCCTCGCACATGAAGACACTTCATGGAATCTCACAACCAAGGCATCCCTCTGGCTTGCTCTAATACACAAGAAGTTTGTCGTAGCATACCTCATGGCAATCAAGGCATATCATAAGGTTCCAGTGTCACCACAATGGCTCAGTCCCTAATATCTTCAACTCCATTATGCTTTGATTACACCACTTTGATATTACCATGTTGATACTACTTTGATATTGCTTGTGATCAATACTATATATATGTGCCAGATAGTTCAACAACTCACTTATGTCATAAGCATACAATTCTTATAAGTTAAATTATAAAAGTTTTAAATCAAATTAAACCACAATTTCAATATAAAATTCTTTAAATTGATACCTATCTCTGTGGTTACTCTTTGCTTCCTTTGTCTCCATAGGTAATAAGAACAACTCACTTTCTTTACCGAAGAAGCCTTCATTGTGCACACATCCTAGTGAGTGTCTTTACCAAACAAGCTTCCTCATGCTCACATCTGAGTGAGTGTCTTTACCGAACAAGCTCTGCCTTTACCAAATAAGCTCCCTCGTGCTCACAACTGAGTGAGCGTGGGGCATATTTCTTTTCCCATCATCTAATCACCTTTCCGAGCCCAGGTAACCCCCATTTTGGGAAATCTATTTGTCCAAATGTTTTCCTACATAGGACCTCATCATCTACTCATCCTTCCAAGCCTAGGAAACCCCCATTTCGAGTAGTCCACTTGTCCAAGGGCTTTACTACATGCTGTAATCATTATAGTCTCATAGCCAAGTACATGTATGACATTCTCTAATGTAATGTACAAGGAGTCTTATGGTCAAGTAATTGTTTGCATGCTCCACTTCAATGTTTATGGAGTCTTATAGTCAAGGCATCAGTGATGAATTTCTCCCATGAGGTAAACAAGGTGTCACAGGGTTTCCACCTCCCCACACCAATCTTCTTCTTGAGTTCCATTCTCCATTGTTTCACCTATGTCACAACATTTAATTTCCATGAGATACACTCAAAATTTCAATTCAAAAAATTTAATTTCCCAACTTTGCTTCATTCATAAGCTTGATCTCATAAGCATGAGACTTTTAGTCATGTTGTTGGGCTCTCTTGCAGGTGGTGTTATTTTATCATGGTGGCTTCTATCTCATGCCCCATTCTAGCACTCTACCCGCAATCTAATCTTTCAATTAGCCAAGCAACTATCAATACTCATATACACATTGTTTTCATTGCAAATATTCAGAACATCTTGACGTGATCTAAGAATTATTGCACACATAAAAATTCTAGCATTCCATCTGATCTCAATTAGATTGAGTTGAAACTATCATAGCATCATATGTATGCATCAAATTCATTCTAATTGATAGATAATACAATCAAACATTTATTCCAGTAACCCAAAGAGCCATAACTGAGAGTTGCATACTTTTAAATTCACAAGTAGTTTAGGAGGCATTACAAATTCATCGCCAACTTTCGCACCGAAGGCTACCTACCTTAACCATACCCCTTCCTGGGCATCCACATAATACATACATTAATTTTGAAACAACAAAGATCAAATTTAGCTAAAAAGAATTCTTAACCAATTCATTTCCTTTACCATTTTACCTTTGCTTGCAACTTGCTGTACTTAATTGGTTGTCATCGCAAACATTCTTAGTTTAAGTCTTTTGAAATATTCAACAATTCCTAAAATGAGCTCAATCTCACATATTAGTCACAACTCTATCAATTAAGTTGTTTATAGGTTTCAATGAAACTCCATAATATTGCTCCATCTGATGTATCCAATTTACCGGATCCTTGCCATCAAACTTCCTCATCTTGCTTTTTCTTGATTTTAGGAGCTCGATCTTGAAATGACTGTAACTCTGTGATTTTAGATCTTTAAGCTCTGAAACTATGATCTGTAGTAGTTTTATGTGTCCTCTTTCCAATGCCACCAGTCTGACCCCAATTGGATTCTCCAATGAAGAGTTATGCCAAATTTCCCAAAGTGACCTGATTATAGACCTTTTCAGAAGAGCGAACTTGTATGAAGTGCCACGTGTCACTATTGTGACCTATGCCTCTGAAAAATGGTATACAAGAAACTAAAGTCCGTCCTCTTTTTGTACCTTCTTATGAAATTGCAATCCGATCCCTAGAGAGAAAGTTATGACGATTTTCCCCAGGTCACCTGTTTTGAATGTAATTCAGGAGTCTACAAAAAGACCAACTTCCTCAGATCATATCTCCGAAAATATCGTGCGAAAAGCTCTGAAATTTGGACCCAAGGTTCAGCGCGATTTCTTCTCAAATGGGTTTTTTTTGCGACTTCTGAAATGTCACAGAAAAAAAGTTATAGCGAAAATTCCACGATGACCTGTTTGGAGCAGCGAAACCCTAGAAGGCTCCTTGGTTAATCTATATCCTCATTTTCCCTCTAATGTAATTTATCGCATGCATAAAATTCAATCAAACTCTGGAACTTCAAGTTGGGTTTTATTCAACTCTTCTCCATGAGCTTCATTTTTTTCCTTTCCCAAACCCAACAAACCAAACAAAGAGGCCGACATAACAATAATAATGTAAGGGCACAATAATAACAATAGTGGGCTTCTATGGGGTACAATAGTAACAATATGGGCACTACATGGGTACATCAATCTAATAAGTGGGTTGTACTACTAACAATAAGGGATTACACTAGTAGTATAGGGGTTTAACATAGTACACGCACAAAATTTTAATTAGTCTTCCCCATCCACTTCAAGATCCCAAAAATATTTCTAGATAGTTCAATAGGATTTTTCAGTGTTTTAGAGAACTTGTGGGGATGCTCCTCATCTCTCTTTCTCTGAGTTACTTCCTTCAGTGTTGAGGGTTATTGGTTCATGTGTCTAGAGATTACAAGAACTGTTTTGTTGTTGTTTGTAAGGACATTCTTGGATCAAGTGTTCTTCTTCGCATCCCCAACATGTCAATGATTTTCACTTCTTCCCAAATTTATGATGTTTCTCTCCAATGTTGTCATTATGACACTCTCATATATCTTCATAGGTTGATGCATGTTGCAACAAACCTTGCATATATGATAGGTTCTATAGTAGCATTATGTTCAACTCTGTCTACTCTTCTTGTTTTCTTATGAGTCTTTCATTCTCTGTTTTGCATCTTTTCACTCAGCGTTCAAGCTCCTGAGGTTATCTATTCCATTTGGGGAACTTTTTTCTTCTTTCTCATGATGGACTTAGTCCATGATGTGTTGTACCATATTATTGTCCTTTCCTCTATTTCTTGTTGCAATTGTGTCTTGTTATGTGCTATCACACATATACAGTTGTTGGTCATATCAAGCATAAACCTATTCACTAGTCACCTTGGCATGCTAACACTAAGCACAGTTATCCAAGAGCATGTTGACTTGATGTTGTTTACCAATCTAAAACCCATGTCAGTGACATTCCAAGAAACTAAAGGACATATCAACATGTTAGTAACCACATCAATAACAAGTTTAAAGTCAACATTGTCATTAAGGTTAGCAATTACATTCGCTATAAATCTAAGAAAAATTAACACATGCATTAATTAGACAATCGTATTAAATTTGCGCATGAGCCTCTTTAGATCTCGTGTTGAACCTAAGCTCCGATAATACCACTTTGTATCATAGCTTCTAACTTTCCATCCCTAAAGTTCCAATGGTAAACCTTTGTTGCATATGTTGTATTTCTGGCCCTCCAGGTCGAGCATTTGAGCCAACACTTTGATACCACTTTGTAACGCTCCCTCCCACACACTTCAGCTATTCTAGGATATTAGAGATGTTACTTTATGATTTAACCCGAACCTCAAGGTTTATTATCAAGATGGGATTATAAAAATCCTCTTTTTCCAACTTTGTCGAAACTCAAAACAAATAATATCATTGTGTTCATCTCGTTGAGAGGTTTTAGACAATATGAACTTTACCTCAATGTGATTCTCGGATTAAAAGTTATGCCCATTCAAAGTTCATTCAAGTATATCACGCCACATCAGCAAGGTACTTCCACGTGGCATCCACGTGCGACCCACGTGGCCTTGCCATGTCATCTCTAGTAGTTTTGCATCACTCATGACACATACGTGGCATCCATATAGCCTTTACATTATCCCAATGGCATTGCCACATTGACCCAGGTTTGTGGGTCCCATTAAACCTAACCCCTTTGTGTTATGCAACCATTTCTCACATCTTGTTCCAAGAAATCTAGGGCACACATTATTATCCACCATCAACATGCCCCGATCTTTCGGATCCCTGGATCAGTTGTCTATGTTTGGGAATATCCAACTCAATGGACATTCAGGGCTCCATAAGGGTGTGCACCACTTGCCACCCTAGATCATGTGCACGCTCAATGAAAATTTGGTCCCAACCTCATCTAGGACTTTTCATATGTGCACAAATCCACTACCATTGAATGCTTCAAACCTTGGATAAACTTCCCATTTCTTAAGAAAAACAAATCTGGCTTACACATATGAACCTCCATTACTAGGTCCCATTCCAGATCTCCAAATATGAATTGGGTAGGTCCCAAAATCCTATTCATTTCAAATGTGCACATGCCTTATCCAACTGGATGCTCCAGATGACCAAATGCATCTACTAGACAATTGGATATCTGCACCCCAACCCCCCTCGGCGTATCTGGATGTAAATAACTCTTGGAAGATAAGATGGTATCCAACCCAAATACAAAGTCCACCAAAAGACCATTCAATCCCAGATGCAAAGTTCACCACCTCAGAATTCTACACCAATGGATTTAGTAAAATACTTAGGAGATGGAGTCCATTGCCCGAAGGGTTCATCAATTACTCTTTGGTAGTAAGCACACTAGTGACTTGCTTACTCTCTAATTTCAAAATAGAGGGCTTCACCCAAATTCAAATAATAGGCGTGTGATTCAGTTTCTCAAGATTGAACCCGCTGTGAGGGCAATTTAACAACTAATTAACAAGCGCCCAATGGCATGTTTAGTTTTTTGGTAGTTACTAAGTGGTTTAGTAGACAAGGCAAGCGCTTAGTGGCGTGACAACCAAACCACAAAAAATGAGTGGTTTAACAGGAAAAGCAAACACTCAATGGTGTGTTTAATTGTTCGATAGGCACTAAGTGGTTTAATAGACAAAACAAGCGCTTAGTGGTGTAACAACAAATCAAAAACAAAGTGGTTTAACAAACAAGTCAAACACTCAATATTTAACTAAAGGATTGATTCCACTATGAGAGTGGTTCATCAACTAGTTAGCAAACGCTTAGCAGAGACTAAGTGGTTCATTTGTCTAATTGCAAACACCCAATGGTTTAATAAACCCTTTAGCAAATACCTAGTAGTTTATCGACTAATAAGAAGCACTAAGTAGTTGAATTCGATCACTGAATCTTACCTAGGGAACACAAGCTTACACAAGGATTTTAGTGGTTTTAAGCATAATCACGAAAATAAACACCAAAAGCCACAAAGCATCAACTCATGACTTTAGGACACAAGCTTAGATTTAACTCCAACGTAGATGTGTTATCCTTCATAGCTTCCACCATGTCCAAAACTAGTGATGAAGCCTTCAAATGAAGATGAAAGACCAATTGAGCCAACATGAGTGAGCGTACGAGAGCTCATGTGTCCTCCACTGTGAGGTTATATATATCCTTCTCAACGCCTATTCGTGTTTTTTGAGAAAGAGAGCATTGTTGCTTTCTTCTTTGTGTGTTTAATAAACCCTTTAGCAAATACCTAGTAGTTTATCGACTAATAAGAAGCACTAAGTAGTTGAATTCGATCACTGAATCTTACCTAGGGAACACAAGCTTACACAAGGATTTTAGTGGTTTTAAGCATAATCACGAAAATAAACACCAAAAGCCACAAAGCATCAACTCATGACTTTAGGACACAAGCTTAGATTTAACTCCAACGTAGATGTGTTATCCTTCATAGCTTCCACCATGTCCAGAACTAGTGATGAAGCCTTCAAATGAAGATGAAAGACCAATTGAGCCAACATGAGTGAGCGTACGAGAGCTCATGTGTCCTCCACTGTGAGGTTATATATATCCTTCTCAACGCCTATTCGTGTTTTTTGAGAAAGAGAGCATTGTTGCTTTCTTCTTTGTGTGTTTAATAAACCCTTTAGCAAATACCTAGTAGTTTATCGACTAATAAGAAGCACTAAGTAGTTGAATTCGATCACTGAATCTTACCTAGGGAACACAAGCTTACACAAGGATTTTAGTGGTTTTAAGCATAATCACGAAAATAAACACCAAAAGCCACAAAGCATCAACTCATGACTTTAGGACACAAGCTTAGATTTAACTCCAACGTAGATGTGTTATCCTTCATAGCTTCCACCATGTCCAGAACTAGTGATGAAGCCTTCAAATGAAGATGAAAGACCAATTGAGCCAACATGAGTGAGCGTACGAGAGCTCATGTGTCCTCCACTGTGAGGTTATATATATCCTTCTCAACGCCTATTCGTGTTTTTTGAGAAAGAGAGCATTGTTGCTTTCTTCTTTGTGTGTTTCTTTGAAAGCATCTTTTTGGACCTTAGAGAAAACTTTGTCTTGGCTTCTCCAGAATGTTGCCCCCTCAATAGTTGTGTCTTTGATTTGCGAGAGGAGAAAGGGGAATGGGCACCCCCTGTCCTTCCATTGCCCCAGTCCAATCATAATGGTTGTTAGTGGCTATGCCAATTATGTTTAGCCCCAATTGCATCACATTAAACCTATCAGACAATGACTTCTCTCGACAGTGAGCAACTGCGACATTAATTCAGTTAGGTATGGGCCATGACTTTTCAAACCAGTGGGGCAAGCAAGTGGCTTCAAGCATTAGTAAGCAAGCAAACTTCCCTCAACCCTGTCACACAATGACTTTCTCTCGACGATGAGCAACTGCAACATGAATTCAGTTAGGTATGGGCCATGACTTTTCAAACCAATTGGGCAAGCAAGTGGCTTCAAGCATTAGCAAGCAAACTTCCCTCAAATCTGTCAGACAATGACTTCTCTCGACGGTGAGCAACTACGACATTAATTCAATTAGGTATGGGCCATGATTTTTCAAGCCAATTGCCATACTTTTTTTTTGACCTAGAGAAACTCAACAGCGCCCTTGACACATAACTACCAAGAAACATTTGGACGCTACGATATATCCTCCTCTCCCCAAAACCCCGATCGCAACAAAAAAATTTGAACCATAATCCCTGAAATTTCAGCTATCTATGAAATTCTTTAAATTATTTTATCAATAATTATCAAAAAGATCTCTCATAAATTATCAAAAAATTAAGCAATCATGATTTTTCACGCTGATATTCCAATCACAATTATCGTTACGAATTAGTAAATAACCTGAAAGATGTTACATGCATAATAATACAAAGCTAACTCCCTTGGAGTTGATGATATAAAAAACACATCAATAATTTAAACCGTTGTTCACATTGCAGTTATCTTTTCCCAACCGCTTTTTAATGTAAGTTTAAACTCCATAAAACCAGACCCAAAAAAATATTACATAGAGGGCACATATGGCATTTCATATTATTTCCAAATTTACGCACAAATAAAACACATATATATATATATATATTAACACATTCTGAAAAATTACATATAAAAGAAACCATTCTGTATGGTATGCAAAAGCCGATCCCATCCTATTATATGCATATATATATTAACACATACTGAAAAATTACATATAAAAGAAACCATTCTGTATGGTATGCAAAAGCCTATCCCATCCTATCGCTAACCTAACACGGCTCGTAACCGACAAATATACTAAACTTATAAAATGGAGGCAGTTTTCAGTAACGTTTGAAGAAGCTTCTCAACCAGTCCATCCATGGTGCCGCCTGATCTTCATGCCTCCCGTCTTTGCGTTCTTCTCCGTTTGGAAACTCCCACTTCCACTGGCCGTGGCTATGGCTATGCTCTCTTTCCGGAAAGCCTTCACCAATACTTTCGACTACCCTCTTCCCCAATTCCTCGTTCTCGGCTCCAGGAAGGGAGGATTCCTCAGAGAAACTTCTGAAATAAGAAGAAACTGCCTCTTCTCCATGGTCTCCGGAAGAGGGGAAGGAGGAAGAGCGTGGGAATTGAGGACGGAAACGGAGATGGTGCCCCCAGGGACGGGAATGTACTCTTTCTGGAAACCCTTCACCAATACGATCGAATGCTCTCTCTCGTGGTTTGAACTCGGGTTCCTCGTTCTGGTCTCGGGGCTGGAATTCCCCAGAAAACTTTCTGATAGAAGAAGGAACAGCCTCTTCCCCATGGGGACGGGCATCTCCAGGAACGGTAAAAAAGGAGAGTACAAACTGCGGACGGAAACGGAAATGGTTTCCATATCCCCGACGGTGCCCGAATTTCATTTCGCCTCCATGATGATGATGGCATCCGGCCCCAGGGTGGCCGAACCTCCAACCTTTTCTTCCTCCTCGCAGGAAGATGGAATCGCTCTCTCTTTCTGTATCTCTCAGTGGCAAAATGGATTCCCCTCCTCTTTCTGCAGGGCGGGAAACGAAATCACTTTCTTTTTCTCTCAGGCGGGGGGCCACGCTGAACCAGTCGTGGGTTACTTTGGGGAGTTGATCCCCATCCCATGGCCTGCGCGGACCATTTGGGGAACCTCGATCTCCATCTCATTCTGCTTCTCGCTGGGTAAACGGAGGAGGGAGTTTTGCTCGGAAGCATCTTGGAGAATCACAGAATCGTCCGCCTCATTGTTTTCTTGACTGCGTAGAGGAAGAAGATTGCTGCTGGCGCCGGCCAACGGGGAGAGGGAGAGGGAGAGAAGAATGGGAAGCAACAAAATGAAGGCACACCGCTCCATTGCTTAACTGATACACAATGAGCAGGGTGAGGGACGATATATGTAGAGGGGCAGGGGGGATGCAAAAGGGAGAGTCAACGGTGTAACATTCACGCCAACGCGCTTCTGTTACGCGTGTACCGTTTGCTGACGGCATCTACCATTCCAATTTATTAATTCCCGTTACCAAGATTCAGTCCACATCTACGGTCTCAATCAGCTAGTGGTTACCTATTGCCGGGAAGCTTCTCCGCTTTATTTTAAAGGGTTAATAAAAACATATTCTTTATAAAAAAAAGTTAATGTACGCAAAAGAGATCTTAGTTGATTTGATACGGTAAAATAAACATCAATTTCTGTGACACCTCCATCTCAACATAGCCAACTTTTCTAAAGTCATTTTTGGGCCGGTCAGGAACTTTAGTTAGCTTATTACATTTGTTTTAATGGAGATTAATTATGACATAACGTTTAAAATTTGTAATGATAA
>APFE030151548.1:165457-208241 GCA_000404065.3 Pinus taeda | reverse complement strand
TCTCTCTCTCTCTCTCTCTACCCCCTCCATCGATATCTCTATCTCCCATCTATCCCTCTTCCTCCCTCCCTCTCTTTGCCTCTCTCTTCTACCTCGTCCCCCGCCCCATCTATATCTCTATCTCCCATTGTCTCTCCTTCTCAGCCCCAAAACATACACACTCTCTCTCCATATATCTCTCTCTCTCTCTCTCTCTCTCTCTGACTCTCCATATCTCCCGTTGCCACTCCCTCTCCACCTTTATCTCTCTATGCCTTTCTTTCTCTTCCAGCTCCATCTCTTTCTCCCCCTCTCTCCTCTCTCTCTCAAGTCCTCTCTCTTTTTCCTTACTCTCTCTCCCCTTCTCTCCCACCTCCCTCCATTTCTCCCCCCGTCATACACTCTCTCTCTCTCCACCCTCCAGCTCAGTCATAATCTCCCTCCCTCCCTTCTTCTCTCTCTCTCCCCCTCTCTCCCCACTCCATATCTATGTCTCCATGTCTCTCTCTTCCCCTTCTTTCCCTATCTTTATCCTCTCCTTTTCTCTCTGTTCCTTTGTCTCCTCACTCCCTCATTCTATCTTCATCTCTCCCTTGTCACTCCCTCTCTTTCCCCCTCCAAATCCGTCTCTCTCCCTCCCTCTCTCCCTGTCCTCTCTCTCTTCCTTTCTCTCTCTCACTATGTCTCTCACCTCTATGTCTCCCTTCCACACTCTATTCCCCCTTCCATCTCACTCTCTTTCTTAAATATGATCCCATTGTATTGTATTTAAGAAAGTATCTAAATTAATAAAAAATATAACTGGTTGTAAAATATTAAACATATATTTTGGATCAATCATGTTAAAAAAAATACAATAAAAAATAAATAAAAGAATCACCCACTATCTTTCCTCTATTATTCTATCATTGTTAATTACTTTTCTTTCTCACTTGGCTTGGAACCTTGGTTAAGATGCATCTATCCTAGTTCATTAGTCGATGAGAATATCTCTTATGTTATTTTTACCGAAAGGTACTGTTATAATAATTATAACCTTTTTGCTCTTAGATTTAATTAAAAAATGTTATAAAATTAAATTAAAGCAAAATATTTGTAAAATATTTTTATTTTTAAATAAGTTATTGTTTTTGGGCATATGTTATTGATAAGACATGATATTGACTCATGGTATTGTAACAATTAGAATCCTAGATCCATAACATAATAAGCAAAAGTCTAGATGGCCCATGGTATTAATAAACCATGGTAGTAGCCCATGGTATTATAATTTTCTTCCCTCGTCTCCCTCTCTATCTTTCTCTTGTGGGCATTGACCCATGGTATTGCAAAAAAACCTACTTAGAAGTTAATAATATCCATGGTAAATATTCATGATTAAAAATCTTGTCATATTGTAAATATTAAGTTTTTATCCGCTTATTAATTAAATTTATAGATGGAACACATCTATATTAATTGTTACAAATATATTGATTACATAAATATAATATTACAATATTATATGTTACCCAATATTTATAACCACCCCCACCTAATAAATAGTGGCCACAGCTAGGGAGAAATACTAATTAAAATGTAATATTGTTAAAATTTACCTAATATTTCAAGTCACATCTCACCCTAAATATTACATTCTACTCAATGTTTCCCTCACTCCTACTAATTTTATTGAGCACCTTCCACTATATTGAGTTTACCTTCCTACAACTAAAAACTTGAAATTTACCTGATTATTATTATTACAGTATTACATAAATCACACAACTGAAAACTTGAACGAAACAAAATATAAATTTACCGAGTTATTATTATTACAGAAATCACAACCTAAACCCCACAAAATTTACCTATCATTTTTTATTTAATTAATTTATTTAAAGTGACGTTACACATATCTTCAACATATACAATATATATTAACCGACACATATTTTTTTAATGTAAATTTAAGTGACAACATCTCCCTCATATTTTTTTTATATATATTATATATATATAATATATATATATATTATATATATATATATATATATATATATATGTAACTTTACGTTACGTGACAACATTTCTCTCATATTTTTTTAATATTTTTTAATGTAACGTTATCTTACCTAACAACATCTCCTCCATATTTTTTTAATATTTTTAAAGTAACATTACTTTACCTAACAACAAATCCCCCACATTTTTTTAATATTTTTAATGTAAAGTTACGTTACCTGACAACATCTCTCCCATATTTTTTTAATATTTTTTAATGTAACATTAGTCACAACATCTCCTTCATATGCTGGGTTGTAGAGCACCTCTTGGCGCAATAGCCTACACACACACACACACACACATATATATTTAGTATTTTTTAATGTAATGTTATATATATATAGTATTTTTTAATGTGACTTTACGTAACAACATCTACCTTATATACTAGTTGTCGTAGAGCACCTCTCGACGCAATTAAGTGGTGTGAGTTTTTTATTTGAGAAATACTTATTCAAGGGCATTTATGCATTTTATCTGGTTTGGGCTACACCAACCCTTAACATGGTTGGATTTTTGCCCATGGAGTTTGGACTTTCACGTCACAAAGTACCTTAATAGTCTATTCTATGCTCAGTATGCTAAAATAACTTATATTTTAAAGTAATTTTTAAACTAGAATAAATTTGGGTAACACCAACCATTAGCATGGTTGGATTTTTGCCCATGGAGTTTCCATAGATGACTTTCACATCACAAAGTGCCTTAATAGGACACCCCATCATTGTTTATTCTATGTAACTTATATTTTAAAGTAATTTTTAAACTAAACTAAACTAAAATAAATATTATATTATAGGTATATTTATTTTAAAATGGAGTTTTAAAACTTAATTTAATTACTAATGATTATTAAGTGGATCTTAGAGATTTTAATTCTATAAAATATTCTAAAATATTCTTAGTAAAAGCCACAACTCAAAGGTTGAGGTTTACCTTAAAAATAGTTATACCCTTTGTGTTTTTTTAATTAACTTGATTAATTAAAAAAAATGTCATATGAAGTGAGTTATGGTTTTTTTGGCATGTGGTATTGATAAGTTATGATCTTGGGATATGTTTTTTTTTTTTTTTTTTTTTTTTTTTTTTGGGCAAAGACTAAATTATTTATATTAAAGAAACTGAAAAAATATTTACAAGAGGTTTTAACCTCTGAGAGTGAGTGAGCAACTCTCTTTCAAAACTGTTCACAAAAACCCTATTCCACTGATTGTAAGGAACATAAGACAAAATGTCATCAACAGTAAGAAACTTCAAAGCAGAGAGTGAAATCATTACAGACTTGGAATTCTTC
Organism: Pinus taeda; assembly: GCA_000404065.3. Lineage (NCBI taxonomy): Eukaryota > Viridiplantae > Streptophyta > Pinopsida > Pinales > Pinaceae > Pinus > Pinus taeda. Next base: position 204,922 of record APFE030151548.1, on the reverse strand, counting down.
AGGAGTGCAAAACATAATAAAAAATACAGAGGCTGTGTGCATGCTCTTCGGTGAGTAATGCCAACCTCGATATGCGGTGCCGCGGTCGCCCAACGGAAGAAGCCGAACCCATAATATCATGTTCAAAACACACATAGACATAGCAAAACAGAAATATAATCCTTATACCAGGAGCCGAAGTTCTTACCCACAGAACAGCGAAAATTACTTGAGACTTTTCTGACTTTGCTCAGCCTCTTTGTCCGGATCTCTCTCCCATGTAACCTCCATCCCGTCCGGGATATCTTCAGGTCTTAGGATTCCTGGTGGCAATTTGAGGTATAGGATATTAGCAAAGGAATTGTCAGGTTCCTTGTCCAGGGCTTGCTTCTGAGGCGAAGCCTTCTTGGTAACTTCCATTGCTGGCTGAACTTCAGTGGTTTGCTAAGCTATGTTCATAGGTTCCTTGCCCTTCAAACTTCTTATTTCCTTTAACACCTCTGCCTGCTCCTCAGAGTGCGCAAAAGTGTTGTCTTCTTCAAGCCTGCTTTGAGATGAAGGGCTGTAAGAGCTACCTTCCAAATCCTTCCTCTACGCTGAGTTGTCCGAGGAAGGAGGCGTCTGTTCCTCAGTTTCCGCCTTCCAGCTTTCCTCCTCCTCTTCTTCTTCAGAAAAAATCACTGTTACCAGAGCAGAGACAATGGGTTTGTTGGTCCTTCGCCTGAATTTGAATTTCGCCGACTGCACAGTATTGCTGATGGCGTATCCGGAGTCTTCCGACCCAATTGAAGGGGGCGAAGCACAGGCAAGGGGAGAAATGCGTCGTGGGCTGTGATTGCCCCTGCCTCCTGAGCTTCCCCTCTGCCCATAGTTGCGCCCGCGGCGAGGAGTTGCACGCGTACAAGGAGTCATGGGATGAGCAGAGTGCTCTGTCGCCACCTGAAGAGTGAGCAAAGCCGCAAGGATTTCTCTGTCCCCCTCTGAATTGAGGATAACGAGCTCGACTGCCAGAAGGATCCCGCTTCCGCGATGCAGCACCTCAACTGAACGAGACCTTGGCTTAATCCTTGTCGCCACCTCCCGAAAATGCCGAGAACCGAACGCCTGAACTGTACAGAGTTCAATCTTGAGGGAAGGCTTGCTGCCACCAAAGCCTCCCTCCTCTTTCCTTGGCGGTTCGTCACCTCCTTCCGCCGCAGAGCCCCAATTCCCCTCCTGCACATACCAGCAAACTGCATCGAATGTTTTTTCCGCCATTCTGGAAATTCCCTCGGAATTTCCTTGAGGCAGAAGCCGCATTGAAGAGCATTGAATGCTATTCATTGCCACACCGTAAACTACCATTGCATCCTGCCTGTGTATCGGCCCGTTGTCCTCTACGCGTGGTTGGCACATGGCGAAGTTAATTACATGTTGACACCCGCATCCGAGTATCTTGGGATATGTTATTGTAACAAAGCCTATTTACAAATTAAGAATCCTCATGGTAAAGTGGGGGTAAATTTCCTTGATTAATAATCTTGTTCCATTTTATTTTAAATGTATATATTTAAAGCCCCAACTCAATTGGTAGAGTTCTTGTTGTTAAATCACCTTGTTAACAGGAGGTCACGGAATTAGGCTCTGCTAATAAACTGACTAGATTTGATCCCTTCGGGTGGATTTTCCTAAATAGTTTCCATAGATGTAGTGGCCACAGATCTCTGATATTTGTGAACCACAAAAACAAATGCATATATGTTAAACTTATAAATTAATGTTTTTTATAATAAATAATAATAATAATAATAATTTAAAATAAAGTTATAATTTAGTTAGTTCAAATGTATATATGTTGAACTTATAAATTAATACTTTTTATAATAAATAATAATAATAATAATTTAAAATAAAGTTATAATTTAGTTAGTTTCCATGGATGTGCAATGAATTTTTTCGATGCTTATTATGGATTAATGCCTATAGGCTTTTAGCCATTTAATTTATATGGCTGCCCTAGTATACATAAATATGCATATTATAGCTTATGGAAGAGTCTAACTAATAGGTGGAATGACTTTTTTTTGGCTATAATCCAACAATACAATTTGAGCAAGATTGTGATTTATTGTTGTTTAAAATGCACTTTTGAATGCATAAAAGGATTTGGTACCCTAAAAAAACCCCTCAAGCACTTGAACATAACTTAAACTTATATTTCTTAAAAATATCTAGGTGGATTTTTGGCAAAATTGACCAAAAAAATACGTGAAAGTATCATTTCGTCTAATAGTTAGACTACCCAATAATTTATTGTCTATTTAAAAAAAAAAAGTGACAACCCTAGTGAAAATTCCATGTAATAAAAGTTAATAAAGGCAAAATAGGTAGGAAACACGGTTGATGGGACACTTATTCCAAGATGAATGCTGGGAAAAATCCTAGTGATGGAGATCACTTGTAATTGATTAATGGCTAAGAAAATTGGCAAAGGCAATGGCTAAGACTTTGGAAATGCAAAATGGCATTTTTAGCACATTTATTTATGAAAATAATGGAAATTAGAAGAAAAGGAAAATAATGGAAATTAGAAGAAGGAAAATAATGGAAAATGAATAAAATAAAGGCCTCATTCATAAAAAGGCTTCCGAGGATCAGTTGGTAACCATTTGTCAGTTCATTTTTGGAGCTCTCTCATTATTCTCTTTCTCATACTCTTGGACACTTAGAGTTTTCTTGGAGCACTCTTGGAGGTTGTGGCATACTTGGATTTTTGGTGCAAGAAGGAAAAGGAAGAGCAGGAAAGCGCAAGAGGACATTGGGATTAGCGGCTACAATGGGATTTTCTTGTAGGTATCGAGTTGCATATATGTTTTCCTCATTAGCTTTGGCATGCATGGCATATGCATGTGGATTATTGGTCATGATCTATCACTGGCATAGAGGATTGATTGGATTGACAATGGATTGCCTAGCCTTTCCATTTCATGGATAGTCATGGAGATTGTGGTTTTATTTCCTTGTTTGTTTTGGTTGGTTTTCATATTTCCTTAGCTTGGGTTGAATTATTAGTCCCTAGAAGCCCTAGTTGGAAAAACGCTTTTGAAGCCCTGTAACAACTTGAGTTGAGTTACTAGTTCTAGAAGCCTTGGTTGGACAAATGCTCTGGAAGCCCTTGGTGGGTTGAGTTACTAGTTCTAGAAGCCTTGGTTGGAAAAATGATCTGGAAGCCCAATGACAACTGTGGGTTGGTTACTATTCCTGGAAGCCTTGGTTGGAACAAACACTCTGTAAGCCCTAGAAGGCTCGAATGTAGACCAATCTGATGATGGTTTTGTGATGCCTGACCATGACCTGAAATCACTGTTTGATGGGTTGAGATGGATGGCCTCTGGAATACCTGGATGATTTTGGATTGATGTCTTCTATGAGATCCCGCATTCATGCTTGGAATATCGCACAGAGGTGAATGTATAAAGAGAGATTTGGCTAAGCCAATCTACGGTCGAGTGGAACGTGGAAGTCCCATCCTGGGTTTGGATTTTTCATCATCAATAAGAGGTTATTTCTCCTTGTATTTATATGAGTATTATACTGGTTTATATGTGGATCATATGGTTGTGATTTCATTGGTATTTTTGTTGCTATTATGTTGGTTATATATATGTTTTATGACAATATCCATGTATGAGTCTCATCACGTTTTTACTCATAAATGAATGAACAATGTATCTATGACCTAATGGGTGAAATGACAGTTGATGTGTTGAGGCATCAATGTTTTTTAGCGATTCTCAGCTAAGTATGACACCCCTATGGTCAGATATGTTATTTACACCTGTAGATTACATATTTGTGATATGTTTGACGAAATGCCTGCCATGGCTAGTAGGGGTCTAGTCAAGGTCTCATTCAAGTGATTTCATTTATACTGTCATTTCCTTGTTATTTTACTATTTTGAAGATTTCATTCAATTCTGGGTAGTGAGCTAGGCTCTGGGCCTGAAAAAGTAGCTCAAATCCTCAGGACATTGGCACAAACTATCCAAAAAAGTCCTTGGACACTAGCTTGCAGGCCTGTGAGAGCATCCAGAGGTCCTTAGATGCTAGCATTCCCATGGCATGAGAGCGTCCAAAGGTTAAGTGGTCCAAACGCTTAGTGGGACCCAGGGGCTAGTTGGTAGAAAAGTTGGATTTGTTCCTTAGGGTACTAATGCTGATGTTGAATGTTTGTAGGGTGTTTTAGTTGGTTCCACTTCCTTAACACGACTTAGAAGGTCGAATCATATCATAGAGGCCTCTCGTCACATGTTTACCCTGGCTTGCTGGTTGCTTGGGTAGATGTGGGAGGAGGGTGCATCAGAGTGGTATCATAGCATGGTTTACCCCTCATACTGGATGGGTTGTGTGTTGGTCATGCATTCATGTAAGTTGCATGTGTGGCTATTACAATTTCATTTCATGTGTTTTTTTCATTTGCATGATGTTGATCATGGTTGTAGTGATGTTGTCATGTGGAAGTTGATGTTGTTATTATGGAGTGCATCATCGTGAGTGTATGACTGGTTATATGTTGTGATATGTCACTTGGTTTCATTCTTGTATGCTTGGTTGCATGTATCATTCTTGTAGGTTTGGTTACAAGTATTGTTCGTTTATGCTTGATTACATGTGTTTATGCATGTGTGTGGTTGGTTACACATTTCTTATGCATGTTAATGTTTGCATGTGGTCAAGTGTACAGTGATGTAATGGTTGTTTTCATGCATGAGGTTGTGGTATGTGTTATTGATAAGGTCATGAATTGATGACTGGACCCTAGATAGGATGCTGGTTGCATGGTTATATACTTACGTTTTATGTTTCTATATGTTGGCATGATTATGTTATGCATGTATCACGCTGATTTGTTGATCTTGTAGACAAGTTATCCTCCCCGAGTTATACTAAGGTACATTCGTTTATTGTGATTTGGTGTAGCTGACATGATATACCTTGTAGGAAGAAATATCAAATGGCTAGCAAGATGGTAGACTACAAAGACTCTCCCTATGAATCAAATAAGCAGTATGGTGTTGGGAACTCTTGCAATCTAGCCAAAACATTGAGAAGCTTAAAGGATGAAATAAGGATTTGTAAGGCAGATAATGGCAAAATCATGCAGGTACATGAGAAACAAGTAGAGGTAAATGCAATGATACTTTAGAGTTTGTCAGATTTGCAGCGACAGGGACAATGTCAGATCATCTATGAGCAGGAGGACATAACTAATGGGACATATGGTAGTAGGTCGCATGGTGGTCACGGGTCAGATATAGATGAAACAATTAGAGATGGCAGATTGTTGGACACTCTAGAGAGGAAAAGGGATAGACATAGGTATTATTCTAGTTCTAATTCAGATAGGCACTATGATCATCATCTTTATCATCCTTACAGGAGGATTGATAGGGGATACTTTCCATATGACTTTAAGAAAACAAATCCACCTCCTTTTTATGGAGAGATGAAAAAACCACAGGATGCAGAGGCATGGTTGTTTGACATGAGGAAGTTCTTCATGTTACATGATTATTGAGAGAACATGAAATCCATAGTAGCTACATTTAGTCTCAAAGGTAAAGAAGACATTTGGTGACAAGATGTGAAGAATGTCAAATGTATTCATGAGGAAGACTTAAGTTGGACTAAGTTTGAGCACCTATTCAAGAATAATTATTTGTCAGAGAGATACTTTGATGACAGGGAAAAAGAATTCTATGAGCTAAAGATGCGATCGATGATAGAGGATGAGTACAATAGTAGGTTCTTGGAGCTACTAAGGTATGTGACTTATCTCAAGGAGGAGAAGGCCGAGATTCATAAGTTCATTAGTGGATTACTGGTTGCATTCAAAGACCGGATTGAGTTCAATGAGCTTAGATCGTTGGAGGAGGCCATTCGAAAGGTAAGGCATTGCTAGGAAAAATTGAAGCGCATATCTGAGACTAAGCCAGACTGTAAAGGTAATACAAAGAACAAAGGAAAATGGGAAAAAAAGTGAGAAAGGCTTGAGGGTACATGTAATAAAGAGAATGCAACACCATCTAAGATGTTCAATGCATTAGATAGAGGATAGGAAAATCAATCTAAAGAGAATAATAAGGATGCAGGATAGAAGCCTATAGAGTGTTGGATTTGTGGCAAGGATCATCACAAGTGAGATTGTCCATAGAATCAGGGTGGTAGGTCTCAGATATATAGTGCACAGGATGCACACACTGTTGGGGATGTTGGTCAGATTGTTCCTCATATTTATGCAACATTGAATAAAAAACAGGCAGACCATGAAGCATCTATCATTGAGATGGATGGTAAAAAAAATTTATTTCTATTTTGATTGAACCTAGATCTAATTATAGGTATGATATTCTTGATTTGGTGGATAAGTGTGGTTTGAATAAGGAATTTCATGTAGAATCTTGGTCAGTGCAGTTGGCTACAGGCACAAAGAAGCGAGTTCACCATTGGGTAAGAGTTTGTGCATTTGATTTGAATGGTATGTCTACCACAACACATTTGGATGCATTACCATTGGGATCATACAACATGTTGTTGGGCATGGATTGGTTGTACCTTCATATAACCAAGGTAGATTGTCATGACAAAGCTATTGAGTGTGTGGATGACAATGGAGAACCAAGAGTCTTATAGAGTGAGAAGAAATACACATTAGTTAGGATGGTGACAACTATGCAAGAAAAGCATAGTCACAAAAAAGGGTTTGTATTATTTGTAGTGCACATTTCTAGTGACAAAGGGCAAGGAAGTTGAAGATGCAGATGTTTTGAGAAGGTACCCAGTTTTATAGCAGTTCAAGGATGTATTTCATGAGGACATTATAGAGTTGCCACCTCGCAGGGAGGTAGACTTTTCCATTGAGTTGGCACCAGGGGGAGCTTCGACATCAAAAGAACCTTACAAGATGAGCACACCTGAGTTGGTAGAGTTGAAAATACAGTTGAAGGAAATGTTGGACAAGGGATACATTAGGCCAAGTGTATCACCATGGGGCACACTGATATTGTTTGTGAAGAAGAAAGATGGTACTCTCATATTATGGATTAACTAAAGGCAGTTGAACAAAGTGACCATCAAGAATAGGTATTCGTTGTCTAGGATTTATGACTTGTTCGATCAGTTTAAAGGAGCAGCATTGTTCTCGAAGATTGATTAGAGATCTAGATATCATCAGGACGCATCAAAGAGGAGCACATTTACAAGAAAAATTTCCAGACCAGGTATGGGTATTATGAGTTTGTTGAAGTTCCATTTGGCTTAACTAATGCTTCAACTACATTTATGTGCTTGATGAATAGTGTGTTGTGCCCGTATTTGGATAAGTTTGTTATTGTATTCATTGATGACATATTGGTATATTCTAAAAATGAGGAAAAACATGACGAGCATTTAGTAGCAGTGTTGAGGTTGTTGAGAGGGCATCAGTTGTATGCTAAGCTTAGCAAGTGTAGTTTCTTTCAGACTGAGGTACATTACTTGGGACATCTTGTTTCCAAGGAGGGCATTGCAGTAGATCCAGAAAAGATAAGGACCATCATGGAGTGGGTAGCTCCCAGGAATGTAGATGAGGTGAGATATTTCATGGGGTTGACAGACTATTATAGTAGGTTCATCAAGAACATCTCATAGATTTCTTATCCTATCACATCATTGTAAAGGAAAGGTAAGAAGTTCAAATGGACAGAGGAGTGTGAGGCTAGTTTTGAGCAGCGTAAGCAGTTGTTAACACATGCACCAGTGTTAAAGATTGAAGATCCAGACAAAGAGTTTGTAGCATGCATAGATTCTTGCAAGAAAGGACTTGGTGGAGTCCTTATGCAATATGGACAGATGGTATGCTACGAGTTGCAAAAACTAAACGAGCATGAGAGAAACTATCCCACACATGATCTTGAGCTAGCAGTGATTATACACGCGTTGAAGATGTGGAGACACTATATTCTGGGAAGGAGTTTTACATTGATGAGTGATCATAGTAGTTTGTAATATCTATTTGACCAACTGAATCTGTAAGGTAGGTAGGCTCGGTGGTTGGCTACAATCAGTGAGTTCGATTTTGAGATCAAGTATATCAAAGGTAAAGAGAACACAGTGGCATATGCTCTTAGCAGGCAGATACAAGTAAATCATTTAGCAACTATGAGCTCCTATGGGATAGATTTACAGGATAGGATCTTGCAGGCAGGTCAGTGGGATGTATGGTATATGGAGATTATGCACAAGTTGTAGTAGAGTACTAATACAAGTACATCTGCTAGTATAGGTACAGGTACATGTAATGGTACAGGTGTAGGTGCCTAGGATGTGGACTATTTCCTTACAATAGATGGATTGGTTAGATTCAGAGACAAGATATATATGCCAGATAGTAGTGAGCTCAAGAAGGTGATCTTGAGGGAATTTCATGTGAAACCAAATTCGGGTCACCCAGGTTATCAAAATACATTGACCATAGTGAAGAGATTTTATTATTGGCCAAAACTTAAGAGGGATGTACCAAAGTTTGTGGCTAGGTGTTTTGATTGTCAGCATTTGAAGACAAAGTGTAAACATCTAGGTGTACTGCTATAGCCGATTGCGATTCTAGAGTGGAAATGGGAAGTCAATTCCATGGACTTCATCACAGGTTTGATGAGGATAGTGAGACAACATGATTCCATCATGGTTATTGTGGACATGTTGACAAAGGTTGTGTACTTCATTCCAGTGAAGTCTACATTCTCAGCTAGTTATGTAGCACATGTTAGAACTTTGTATTTCCTAAGATTGTGAAATAAATACAAAGGTAACCACAAAAGCACTTTGGAAGCTAGGATCTAGTCTTGCCAACTTTAGAGAGGGATCTCTCTTGCAGATTTAGATTTTTTTATATTGAGATATTATGCTAGTTATGACAGTTCAATAGTTTGGTTTTGATTTGGTTTGGTTGTTTGGTTAATAATGTAACAAGATACCATTGGGCAATGGAGTCAATTTATTTCGAATGGATTTATTTCAGCATTGAAATACAAATCTAACAGGGCAAGGTAGGAAGATTTATTGGATCTTATATGTTTGATGAGATGGAAAAAGAAGAAATGATCAAGTGTCCATTAAGCAAAGAGAAATTAAGAATTCTATTGCTTAACTTTAGTAGAAAACAATGAGATTGTTCAAAAGACAGAATTGAGTGTACTTAAACAAATTCAGATTCATAATTTTCTTTGAACAAAATAAATTAGAAAACACATATGAAATTACAGAGAAAGGAAAACACAACAACAAAGGAGAATATCACTTCACCAAAAATATGACATAGGAATCCTGTAAGAGTTTCTGTATTACTGAAATGTGTCCATTGGAACTTTGTGGAATAAACTTTACATGAATGGTCCTTTTCTTTTACATAAAAATCATCCTCTGCTACTTCGAATTATGAAGTACTTATAGAAATAATTACATAATATCTTGATTTCAAAAGATCAAGACAAAATCCTAAAATATCTAAAAATGATTACACAAATAGTACAAAAACTTAGGAATTTTGAATTGGTGGAGTTGCTGGCACTATTGTCGAGGATGTATGTTGATGATTGGTCCCAAAAAGGTGTTTCCTCATTGTCTGAGATGAAACATGTTTCACCCAAGTAATTCACACAATTGATCCCATTGATCTTCACTAGGGATAGAAAGTTTTATTAGTTTTCTATATGTTTAATCAACTTCAGTATATTTCTCAAATGTAGGCTTGTTGATGAAAATATGTTTGGTCTCATGTTTAATGAAAGAATCAAAATCTAAAGCCTCTAGGAAAGCTTTTCCGGTAATACTTCCTTTTACTCCTACAAACTTAGAATTATCTTGGGCAATAGTAAAATTTGTGTGGTTGTAGTCACTCATACTGATCAATCTGTCATTCATCACTACCAACCCTAGTATCCCTCTCTGATTTAGTAAATTAAACCTGATATGAAACCTCTGAACAACAGTTTCGGGAACCTGACACTTATTCTCTAGTTGTATCATAAGGTTCCTCTTCTGTAAAACTTTATTTATCTCCAAAATGGTTTCTTTTCTGTCTGCAATCTGAAGCACCTCTAGTTCTTACTTAGTTTTAGAATTCAAAACTTTGATTAAGGTTGTTTCTTCACTCGGTTTCTCTCCCAACATTTCTCTTACCTCCTCTATCAATGTTTTTGATCTCTACAACAATTCTTCATGTTCAAAGATGAACCGAATTTGTGGCCAAATTTTTGTTATGGCCTGATTGATATCCACCCATATGTTTTCTTTGGCTTGTGCTAAAGTTTGAGCCAATACTCACTCACTCTCTAAAAATTCTATTCTCTGAGTAAGCCTATGATATTTTTGTAATTTTGCTACATAGGAGTTGTCTATCTTCAATTTTTTTTCCTGTAAATTCTTTAGCTAATATTTTAAATTATCAATTTCTTTTCCCTAAAGGGACATATCCTACATGGCTTTAATCAATTTGTTGGAAGAATTTGTGGTTTGTGCTGGTGTTATTTTCGATGTAGAAGCCTTTGTTGTTCCTGCAACTGAAATAGGAATTTTTGTCAGTGGAACTAAAGCCAACTGTGAAGACTTCTCTTTCTCCTTGAACATTTTTTCTAGTTCCACCTCCATTTCTCTGATCTGAACATTATGTTCAATTATTATCTTGAACATGTCTTCCTTTTGCTTTTCCAGTTCTCCCATTTCCTTGGTCTGTGGATCTTCTATAGATGGAAGCTTGGGATGCTTCCTCAAAGCTTCTATATTTGCATTCTTTTTTCTCACAATCTCCTCTACTGCCTTTACATCATTGCGGTCATAACCTCGCTTAATGACTAAGTCCTCTAGTGATTTAATCCTAGTATCCTTTGCCAAAGATGAGATCTTCTCCAGCTTCAACTGTGATTGTATGTTGTTGATGGAGTCTTGCATTTTTGAAGTTGTCATGACAGTATTAGTCAACGTGGAGTATAACATCTCTCCATTCTGTTTTTGCATATCCATCTAATCAATCAAATGGATTTTATTAGTGTCAATGGAGAAAATTGTCTTCTTGTAGTCCGCTGATGATTTTGGGAATTAACTTGTGCCTATAGAAAAGCCATTTTCATTCTTCCGTTTTCAGCATCAAAGGCTAACAGAAGCCTATTTTGGTAATAAGCAGTTTGTTTCCAGAATTAAGTATATGTGCTAGCCTTTAACATCTCATTTTTCTGCTTGATTTCTTTATACTTAGCAAAAATATTTTTCTTTGTTTGGCCTTGAGCCAACTTTGTTTTCTGTGTTGAATATGGAGGATCTTGTGAGGTTAAGAAAGATGGAGAGCCTACAAAAATATCTTCTTTTCTTGTAACTACAAAAGAAATTTCCGGTCTCGTAGAAATATGTGGACCTGTCAAAACTATAGTAGCCTATTCTTCATCATCCTACATGAAATTTGGTTTTGGATTAGTTTTCTGCTTCTTTTTATATATTAGGAATTCCTTGGTTCCAATTTCTATTACTGCAGGAGAATATTCTACTGTTGTTCTTTTGTCATGCTTCTCCTAAGGTACTAGAGTCTATGAAGTGGTTGTAGACAGAACCTATTCTTCAAATTCTTGCAGAGCGTTCTCCTCCCACTAATCCCGATTCATGAATTTTTCAATTTCTGGCCTGGGAGTATGAATGTAAGGAGTGGTCTTCTATTCCACTCTTCAATTGGAAATGATGCCGAAAGGGTCATATGACCAAGTAAAGCTTAATTGGAAGCTAATTTGTTTGAGAAGTACATTTGCCTCTTTACCTGCTGCTTTGTTGTTACATATGAATGGCACCACCTGTGTCTTGATCTTGAACTGTGCCTTCTTTTTAGCTGAAACAAAGTGTAAGTCATCCATGTCGATCATTTTTGTTATATATTCGAATGAGAAAATTCTCATAGGAACATATTTTGGCAGTTAGTATGGTGGAAAATCACAACCATACACTCTAATTTCTATGTAGCTTTGGTACAAGTACCAGTCTGTTGTTTTAACTTGTTCACTGAGGTGTAAGGTTCTTTGTATCTCAGAACCTATTTTAGGTTCCACATTACTGTTAAGAAGGAATGCAAATGTATAAATGAAATGGTCTATGAAGTAATTAAAACTGAAATCATTAAAATTCTTTTGCACCAAAGAGGTCCACTGGATAACTGATTGTGCATTGCCTTGTTCACCTAGTTTTTGCAAAGCATTTGAGAATCTTTCTGCCTGGTAAAGCACTGATGCGTGTTTAAACATTCCTTTTGTGGTAATATTGAGAAATTTCTCATGGTTGTTGTCTACAAGGAATTGAATGAAATTAAACATTACATAAGGTTTTTATTTTGTGGAAAATATGGATAGAAAACCTAGGATAGGCTCATCCACCCATTGATCTGATTGATACGCTAGGAGACAAGATACTAATGAGACGATTTGCTTGGTATTTTATGGAAACATGGAGGATGGATATGGTGGATTCTTCTCTGGAAGTTGGACATCTTCTGGCAAGAAAATTTCAAATATTCTAGCTCTTCGAGAGAAGGTTAGATTTTGGTAGAGTTCCACGAGGGAATCTACGGAGAAAGGGCTCAAAGAATCATTCTAGGGGACTTGAAGCATCTGGTTAATTGACTATGAGGTTATAGTAAATAGAATGTCTCCATTCTGGGCCACAATGGATATTTGGCTGGGGATATACCTGGCTTGACACCATAAAACAATATTTTGGAAAGGGTGAGTCTAGGGAAACATGAATTGTGGCAAGAGGGATTCCTAGAGGTTGATTTGATCACTTTGATCTAGAAAGTTTTGCTTGAGCCAATCGTGCAGTTTGAACAAGTTGAACTCACAACTGGTCTCTGTGATTTTATATTGCTGGTCAAGCAGGGGTAAATGGTCTAGGTCAATATCAGGAGGGGTCATTGGGTTTTCATTGGATGGTTTCGACTTTCTCTTAGGTGCCATTTTTTTAAATTATTAGGAAAAGAGGTGAAGAGCTAGTGGTATTTACCCATGAAAATTTGATTTATTGTTGAATAATTCGCTTGCTATAATAGGTACCTGACCAGGAAACAACTATCTGGAATGTGCAGTGGCGATAGAGCAATTTGGTGGAGGATATGGGGGTTTTAAATCATTGTACTTGTTCTCTAAAGTAAACGGGAAGTGGAAAGGGGGCCACACTAAACAACTGGGAGGTTTTTATAGGCAACTAGAAATCCCCGTTGCGTCTGACCCACTATGGAGCAGGCCCGTTGTGATCTGGTGCATGTTCGGGAGAAAATGGTTATCATATAGTGGATAGGGTGTAACGAGAAAGGATGGGTGTCAAATAGGAAAAGAAATGTGGCAGAAGGGAAAGGCAACAATATGCGGGAGCAAGGAGGACATGTGGCATGATAAGAATGGAGGGGGAGTAGAGACGTGGCAGGTGGTATTAAGGTGATGTGCGATTATAGATGTTTGTGGTAGATGGAGCGGTTTTCGAAGCGGGGGTAGGTGGTAAGACGTTTTGACCCCGGGGAGGGGGGATATTCAGCACCCGCCACGTAGCGTGGGGCCAGGGAATAGTGAATCCGATTTTCGGAACCCCCCCGTTGGTAAAGGAAAAATGAAACAGGGGGTCCGAAATCGATCCCTCGTTGTTGATCCGGGTGGGGTAGATCGTGAGAGTTGGATCGTGCACGCATTATACCACAAGTCGGCAGTTAATTTTGTCGCTTTCAACTTTATTATAAAAAATCAAAACATTAGGGTCAGGTTCTTTATTATTACAAGTTATTAATCACGTTTAATGACATGATTAACTTAAAAAAAATATGATTAATTTATTCTAAAACACACTTAATTTACCCTAAGGGTGTGTTTAGTCTAGCAAACCCATTTGTTTTCCTAATCTTGTGCAACTTCTATTCTAATGCTTATTTATCAAATTTAACCAAGCTTAAATACTTCAGCTCATCTTTCTCTAATCTACCTAATTAATTTCAACCAAGACTGGATGGTTGATTTATTCACTAATCTAACCAACCTTATTTAACTCAGTTCAACCATGATTAAACAGTATGACAAAAATTAGAAAATTTATTTCTATGTTGCATTTAAACAAGCTGCACACTTTATTTGAAACATTCCTAAAGTATCTTTGATGCATTTTTGTTTTCTTAGTGGCATTTAGACTTGCTCACTTGCATACATATTTTTATTTTTTCGGGTTTTTTCATTCTTTTTTTCTTCCCCTTTTTATTCTATTTTTCTTTTCTCATATACATTTTTTATCCCCCTTTTTCATCATCATTTTGTTTGTAAATCATTTGCAGAATACAAAATTATTTACAATTTCTATAAACTAAAAGATAATAACCAATCATCATTTGATCCTATGAATTAGAGGACCTTAACATTGGCTCCAACTGGGGATGACATACTCCTTGTGAGGAGTCAAGAAAGTAGTAGATCAGTAGCTTTGGTCCATTGTCGTTAGTCTTTATTCTGCATCTGAATTGATCTGTTACTGTTGTAGATATGGAAACAACTCATCAAAATCTTATGGCCTTCACCTCGAGCTTTAAATTCTAATGTAAGCCACCCATGCTCACAGTAGAAAAATAGAAGGGTGTTCACAATGATTTGAGTGAAAAGTAATCTATCCTTTAGGGAAGTAATGTTTGAGCATTCTACCATTTACAGGTCCACCAAGCAGTTGTGCTCCAGACATGTCTTTTAGGAAAAATGCATTGTTTCCTCTGTAAGCATCAATTTTATATGGTATCATCCACATACTATAAAACTTACCATGCTTGTCTTTATCCTCATTTCTTGAATCCCGCTTTAGTACAATGTCTTCTAATTGAAAATCATTAGCTTTAGTTCTTCTACCATAAATCTTTTTTATGTTCTCTTAGATGACTTGGGTTTTATTGCTTCTTCTCTTGATTGTTGCAGTTGTAATGGTTTGGTTTATCCTCCTTTGTAAATCATTAGACTTAGCTTGTGACTCTTGTAGTAATTTGAGAACAGGGATTCCTAGGGATGAGGGGAAAACAACATCTACCCCATAGAATAATTGGAATGGAGACATACCAATAGAATTTTTGGTATTAATCATGTTTTCCCACAAAGCATTGATGCATTTATTATGCCAAGACTTTTTGTTATCCTGCAACAAATTCTTAATCATATTAACCAAACTTTTATTTGAAGACTTTGCTAACCCTTTTACTTGTCGGTAATAGGCAATAGAGTGACCCAATCTTATGTTGTACTTGTTGCAAAAGTCCACCATATTCTTTGATTTGAACGCAGATGCATTATCAGTAATAATCTTATTTGGGCATCCAAATCTAGTAAGAATGTTACCTTCCCTGAATTTAATGATTACTGCATTTGTGGCTTGTCTTGTAGGTATAACTTAAATCCATTTTGTGAAATAATCAGTGGCTGTAAGAATCCACTTATGCTGGGCTGAGGAACTAGGATGTATTTCTCCAATGAAATATAAACCCTATTGTTGGGAAGGAGTTTCAATTGATATGGGCTTCAAGGGTAGGGGTAACAATTTTGTTTTTTCCTTCAAAGATTTGGCATTGATGACATGTGGCGACTTTCCTATGGACATATTCAAACAGGGTTGGCTAGTAGAACCCAACCCTTAAAATCTTGTTTGCTGTTGTCTTCTAGTACAAGTGTCCTCCACAATATCCTTCATGGAATTCCTGCATAAGTTTACCTGCTTCATCTTTTAGCACACAGTTAGTGAAATTTCTCCTGCATCTTTCCAATACACAATATTATCCAAAATACAAAATCTCACAACCTTTAATTTGAGAAATTTGGCTTTAGTTTTAGTCAAACTTGGAGGAGCTTGTAAATTTTCCAGCACAAGGAGAATGTCTTCATACAACAGAGATGTAGCAAAGGCTTCTAATACCAATGGAGTCGCCCGCTCTTCATGTTCATCTAGTTCAGCTATGAAATTTATATCAAGTGCATGGAAATTAGATTCTTCCATCAACTTTTCCAATCTATGACCTTTGATCAACTTAGTAGGCTTGATCTCAAGATCATATTCTAAAATAAAAGTAATCCACTTGCCCCTCTTTCCATCACGATCAATTTGTGTCAAAATATATTTTACAAAAGAATTAGGGACAAATGTAATTATATGGGAGTGTAGGATGTAAACTCGAAAGTCCTTGAATGCTTTTACCAAGGAAAAAGCCTATTTCTCCATGATATTGTATTTCAATGAAGCATCCCTTAAAGCCCTACTAAAAAAAGTTATTGGTTGCTCCTGTCCTTCGTTGTTCTTCTGCAATAAAAAAACTACAATAGTATGATCATATGCAAAAGAAAATATGATAAAATCTTTGGTGAAATTAGGACTAATCAATACATGAGTAGTTGTTAAGGCTAGTTTTACTTCGCTGAAAGATTTTTTGGTTTCAAAGTTCCATTTTATCTTAGTATCCTTTTTCAACATGTTTGTGATGGAGCTTAAGACTCCTACTAAATTAGGAATAAGTATCCAGAGGAAATTTATTCTCCCAATGAAGGAATGGACTTATTTTTTATTCCTGGGTGGGTCAATCTTGAGAATAGCTTCAACTCTACTAGGATCAATTCTAATTCCCTTGGAAATGATGTGGCCTAGAAGTTTTCCCTCCTCCAAACCAAACCATTTTTTCATGGGGTTCAGTGAGATGCCATATTTTCTGCATTTTTCAAAGCATCTTCTTAGATGCAACATGTATTCTTCATCTGTCTTAGAAAACACAGTGATGTCATCCAAATAAATGACAATAATTTTTCCAATATTATCATCAAAGACAATATCCATTTCCCTTTGGAAGGTGGCTGCACCATTCATCAGACCAAAAGGCATCTTTATATACATAAATGTACCCCATGGTGTAGTAAATGTTGTATTTTTTTGGTCATCAGGATGAACCAAGACTTGATTATAACCTGAAAATACACCTAGTAAAGAGATCCTACTTGATCCAACTACCTTTTGTAATATATGATCCATTTTTGGGAGGGGATAATTTTCTTTAAGTGAGGATTTATTCAAGTTTCAAAAGTCTACACATAGTCTAATTTCTCTAGTTTTATTCCTTGTAGGAACTAGGTTTGAAACCCACTTAGAAAATATGAGAGGGATATTGATTTTGGCATCATATAACTTCTTAACTTCTTTTTTCTATCAGAGTCAATAGAACTAGATTCACCCTTCTTAACTTTTGTTTAAAAGGTTTCTGATCTTCTTTAAGGGGAATAGTATGTTGAATGATGCTGGTGTCATAGGATTTTAAGTCCTCATAATTCCACGCAAATACATCATAAAATTCTTTTAAAAGTTCTATATACTTATGTTTTTCATTGGGAGGCAAGGATCTTGATAACTTAACAAGTTTAGGGTTCTCAACAGTCCCTATGTTGCATTCCTCTACCTCAGCCCCTATTGGTTCGATTTTGGGTTTCTTTGGCATGTCATTATAATCAAACAAATCTTCTAAAGGTGTTAGTCCCTTAGGGAAAAAATTATCTTTTAATTGCAACACTTCTAAAAATTTTGAATCATCATTAGCTTCTTTTAAAACTACTTCACTCATATTTATTTCTACATCATTATCTAAATCTATATGTGTACATTCAAATTCATCGTTTAATTTCAAGAAATTTTCGATTTGTTCATCATTGCCAAAAACAAGCCAGTATCTGATGTTATTAGGCACAATTGGCCTTTGTTTAAATTCAACATATTTTCTATTTGGATGGAAAGGCGTCTTGAAAGTACTGGCTGAAACAACCAATGCATCTACTAAAATGTTCTGGTTTCGAGGTGTCATAGACAAACCATATTCAAGAAAACATTGTAAACAATCCAAAACTACATTTATGTAAGCCCTTAATCAAGGGTGTTTTGCAGAATATTCACCCTTATTTCATTTTATAATTAGCTCAAAATCTCCATGCACAGAAATTTGTTTTACTCTTATTTTCTTTATAATATGTAGCCTTAAAATTAGTGCCTCATATTCTGCAATGTTGATAGTGCACTGAAAATGAAGTTTGTAACATGTCCTTCTGCCCTGTTTTTCGCTGAGTTTACAACAAATACACCTGCCCCTGCTCCATATTTACACACAACTCCATTAAAATCCATATTCCACAAAGATTCTCCCTCTAGATTTGCTTCTTTAATATTAAATTTTATTATTTTTGTGTTACTGACTTCAGCCTCTAAGGGTGAAACTTCATTTTCTACACAATCATTAGTGTATAAGATGAATGAGTCCATGTTTGAATGTACTGAATAGAGGGGATTGTTGTTGGGCTTATCTTGACTGCTAACCATATACTTCATGAGTGTTTCCCTATAAAGCCTTCTAGGTTGACCAAACACAAGGATGGTGGCATAGGTCATATCCATTTGCAAAGTGCCCATGATCTAGACATCATCATTCCATACTTTGGGGGTATGTCTGCCACCACTATGTCCATGGATAGACTTTTATCAAGTATCTAAACTAGAGCGACACATAAATATTTTATCAAACCAAGACACCTAACTTTATTTGAATCAAAAGAGCACAAGTCTTTGTATGGTCTGGTGATGTCTAGCCCTAATTTCTGCATGATAGCTATGGGTATCACATTGTGAGAGGCTACAGAGTCAAGCATTGCATTGTGTAGGATTTTATCATGAATGTTCCAGGTTATGTAGAAAGGTGGAACAATCCCATATTGAGGTTTACCCTCAACTTCGGGTCCAAACAACAGTTTAGGATGGTCATTAGTCAAATTGACTGCGTTTGAACCTTCTCCTATTTTTAATGCTTTCATGACTTGAGTCTTGTATACACTTTTGGTCATCAATTTTGTTAAAGGAATTGGGATTTTTACCTTAGCAAGTTTAGTTTCCATATTAAAATATGCTTGAGATTTATCACCTTCTTTGACATTTACATCAATTTTTTTAGAAATTTCTTTATGAGAATTGGGTTTTTGTTGGCTAGAGGAAGGGGCATCATTTTGAGTTTTATTGGAAGAAGTTCCAGTAGCCTTTTTCTTCTTAAGTTGTATTGATTATGCACCTCCATAATGACATTGTGATATCCTCCTTTATAATCTTCTGATTCTAAAGGGATCTCCTCTGGTCGTGAGAGAAAAAATTGATCTTGCTCTTCTTTGGTCAAGAATATGTGATCTATCTCACTTTCTTTAAATAGATTTATTTGATTTTCTTCTAGTTCTTCAGACAATTCAAGTTCTTCATTAATATAATTTTCTTGAAATGGAGGCCTAACTGGTTGTTGATCACCAGGGCTTCCTTGTTCCCTTTGTTTAATCTGTGGTGGGTTTCTCTTAAACTTGGGATTTTGAATTTGAGGTCCTCCATGAGGTTCTGTAGGAGGTGTTCTATCTACCATTATCATCCTCTCCATAAATTTTTCCATAGTCTTAACTAGATTATCTAATTTTGAGTCTGAAGAAGAGGAGGAAGGTTCCTCCTTAAAAGCGACTCTTCTTTCTGTTCTTAGTTTAGCTCTTTTGGCTAATAAATTAGCCTCTACCTTAACAACATTGATTTGCATCTCTTAAAGGGTAATTGGGTCTCTTAATCTTAACTGATAGGCCATGTCTACATCAAATCCTTCTGTAAAATGAATAAGGGCTAATCCTGGTGGGGGTTTCCTAGCACTAGAATGGAATTGAAGACATGATTAAACCTAGAACAATAATCTTCAACGTATCATTTTGAGCCCCTTTCAATTTTTTGTATTCATTTAGGATTTGGAGGAGGTTTTATTAGTTTCCTATCTAGTAAGAAAACTTTGGTGAAATTGAGTTAAATCAATTATGCTACCAACTGGTAATGCCCTATACCACTTCTTAACTTCTCCTGTTAAACTCTGAGCAAACACCCTGATTTTAACATCATCATCATCGTCTTCTTCTAAGTTAGAGAAGTCATTCATCCTATCAATATGTTGTTGTGTTGTCACAGGACCTGTACCATCAAATTGTGGCCATCTCTGAGCATAGTTCTATGGCATATAATTTAAAGGTGCTCGCAATGCCAAAGGCACATATCTACCTTCCATGGATGGTATGTGAGGCACAAACGAAACTACAATAGGTGTGGGTTTGGAAGGTATGAAAGGAGGTCTAATAATAGTTTGTTGTGTAGATGATGAGATGGTAGTGGTTGAAGATGAAATAGGTGTAGTGAAAATGGGGGTAATTACTGGAGAAGTAGTGGAAGTGAAAGAAAATCCAAGGGGAATAGAGACAACAGGAGTTTCGAAAAGAGTGGTATGAATAATGGGTCCTTCAAATGAAAAAGAAAAATTAGGTGGAATTATTAGTGAGGATGGAGATGAAGGAATAAAAGATGAAGAAGATTCAGGTGATAAATGAAGGAGGGTTTCATGCACAGCTTGATCTAACCTACTTACCAAGAATTCAAGCTTAGCAAATTGTTTAAGTGGATCATCTTCAGATTCTAGTTTAGTAGCTTGAAATTCAGAAAAGTAAGGCTCTAGAAGGTTTTCATCAATCACTATTTTAGGTAAAAAACTATCAGATTTACTCCTAAATAAACTATGTTCAAAAGATAAGTCAAACTCTATATCTTCTAAAGTAACAAAGCTCTCACGAAGGGAATTAACCCCAGGTAGAGGAATTTGACTTGCTTCACTCTCAACAACACGCTTCTTCCTATCTTTTTTTTCCTGGATTATCTACATTTTCAGTGGATTAGGATCTGAGTGTGCTCTCGTATGTACCCTTTTTGGAGCTAGATCTACTACACAATATATATATTTATCAAACTTTATACAACTTTGTGAATGATATATAGTCTTAGTTCAGATCTTAAAAAAATATTTTTAAGTAAAGAGACAAACTTTAATCTAGGTAAGTATAAATATGAATCAAGTTTGTTTGTGTCCCCAGTTGAGTCGCCAGGATGTTAGCACATTGTATTTACTAAGACTGTGAAAGAAATGCAAAGGTAACCACAAAACCACTTTGGAAGCTAGGATCTAGTCCTACCAGCTTCATAGAGGAATCTCTCTTTCAGATTTAGATTTGTTTATATTGAGATATTAGGCTAGTTATGAAAGTTCAATAGTTTGGTTTTTTATTTGGTTTGGTTGTTTATTTGATAATGTAACAAGATACCATTGGGCAATGGAGTCAATTTACTTCGAATGGATTTATTTCAGCATTGATAGATAGATATAACAGGGCAAAGTAGGAAGATTTATTCGATCTTATATGTTTGATGAGATGGAAAAAAAGAAAAGAAATTATCAAGTGTCCATTAAGCAGAAAGCAATAATGAATTCTATTGCTTAAATTCAATAGAAACATTGAAATTATTCAAAATACAGAACTAAGTGTACTTAAACAAATCCAAATTCATAATTTTCTTTGAACAAAATAGATTAGAAAACACATATGAAATTACAGATAAAGGAAAACACATCAACAAAGGATACTATCACTTCACCAAAAATCTGACAGAGGAATCCTGTAAGAGCTTCTGTATTACTGAAATGTGTCCACTGGAACTTTGTGGAATAGATTTACATCAATGGTCCTTTTCTTTTACATAAACATCAACCTCTACTACTTCGAATTATGAAGTACTAATAGAAATAATTACAAAAAATATTGATTTCAAAAGACCACGACAAAATCCTAAAATATCTGAAACTGATTACACATATAGTACAAAATTTTAGGAATTTTGAACTATTGGAGTTGTTGGCACTATTGTCGAGGATGGTTGTTGATGACTGGTCCCAAAAAGTTGTTGCCTCTCTATCTGAGACAAAACATGTTTCACCCAAGTAATTCAAACAATTGATCCCATCGATCTTCACTAGGGATAGAAAGTTTTATTAACTTTCTATATGTTTCATCAACTTCAGTATATTTCTCAAATGTAGGCTTGTTGATGAAAATGTGTTTGATCTCATTTTAATGATCAAATCAAAATCTAAAGCCTCTAGGAAAACTTTTCCTCTAATACTTCCTTTTACTCCTGCAAACTTAGACTTGTCTTGCGCAATAGTAAAAAAATTGTGGTTGTAGTCACTCAAACTGATCAATCTATCATACATTGCTACCAACCCTGGTAACCCTCTCTAATTCAGTAAATTGAACCTCGTATGAAACCTATGAACAACAGTTTATATAGTTTGATGCTTATTCTCTAGTTGTATCATAAGGTTCCTCTTCTGTAAAACATTCTTTATCTCCAAAATGGTTTCTATTTTGTATGCAATATGAAGCCCTCCAGTTCTTCTTAGTTTTAGAATTCAAAACTTTGATTAAAATTGTTGCTTCACTCGGTTTCTCTCCCAACATTTCCCTTACATCCTCTATCATTATTTTTTTATCTTTGCATCAATTCTTCCTATTCAAAGATGATTTGAATTGATGGCCAAATTTCTATTATGGCCTGATTTATATCCACCCATATGTTTTCTTTGGCTTGTGCTAAAGTTTGAGCCATTACTGACTCACTCTCTAAAAACTCTATTCTCTAAGTAATCCTACGAGATTTTTGTAACTCTGCTACATAGGAGTTGTCTGTCTTCAATTTCTCTTCCTGTAAATTCTTTAGCTAATCTTTTAACTTCTCAATTTCTTTTCCCTAAAGGAACATATCCTGCATGGATTTAATCAATTCATTGGAAGAATCTATGGTTTGTGTTGGTGATATTTTCGATGTAGAAGCCTCTACTATTCTTGCGACTAAAATAGGCACTGCAGCCAGTGGAACTAAAGCCAACTGTGACGAATGCTCTTCCTCCTTGAGAAGATTTTCTAGTTCCACCTCCATTTCTTTGATTTGGAAATTCTATTCAATTATTATCTTGAACATGTCTTCCTTTTTATTTTCCAGTTCTCCCATTTCCTTGGTCTGTGGATCCTCTATAGATGGCAGCTTGAGCTACTTCCTTAGAGTTTCTATATCTGCATTCCTTTTTCCCACAATCTCCTCTACTGCCTTTACATCACTGGGATCATAACCTATCTTAATGACTAAGTCCTCTAGTGATTTAATTCTAGTATCCTTTGCCAAAGATGAGATCTTCTCCATCTTCAATTGTGACTATATGTTGCTGATGAAGGCCTACAATTTTGAATTTTTCATGGCAATATTAGTCAGAGTGGAGTATAACATCTCTCCAGTCTATTTGTGCATATCCATCTGATCAATTAGATGGATTTGATTAGTGTCAAAGGAGAAAATTGTCTTCTTGTAGTTTGCTGGTGATTTTGGGAATGGAACCTATGACTATAGAAAAGTCATTTGCATTCTTCCCTTTTCAGTATCAAAGGCTGACAAAAGCCTGTGTTGGGAAGAAGCAGTTTGTCTCCAGAAGTGAGTATATGTGTTGGCCTTTAGCATCTCATTTTTTTGCTTGATTTCTTTGTACTTAGAAAAAATATTTGGATTTGTTTGGCCTTGAGCCAACTCTGTTGTTTGTGCTGAATCTGGAGGATCTTGTGAGGTTGAGGAAGATGGAGAGACTACAAAAATATCTTCTTGTCTTGTACCTACAAAAATGTTTTATGGTCTAGTAGAAATATGTCGACCTATCAAAAATATAGTAGCCTGTTATTCGTCATCCTGCATGAAAACTAGTTTTGGATTAGTTTTCTGCTTCTTTTTATATATTAGGAATTCCTTGGCTTCAATTTTTGTTATTGTAGGAGACTCTTCTTCTCTTGGCCTTTTGTCATGCTTATCCTGAGGCATTGGAGTCTGTGAAGTGGTTGTAGACCGAACCTGTTCTTCAGTTTCTTGTAGATTGTTCTCCTCCCACTAATCATGGTTCATGAATTTTTCAATTTCTTGCCTGGGAGTATGAGTGTAAGGACTAGTCTTTTGTTCCACTCTTAAACTAGAAATGATGCCGAAGGGGTCATATGACCAAGTAAATCTTAATTGGAAGTTAATTTGTTTGAGAAGTGCATCTGCCTCTTTACCTACTGCTCTACTATTGCATTTGAATGGCCACACCTGTTTCTTGATCTTGAACTGTGCCTTCTTTTTAGCTGAAAGAAAGTGTAAGTCATCCATGTTGATCATTTGCCTTATATATTTCGATGAGAAAATTCTCATAGGAACATATTTTGGAAGTTTGTATGGTGGAAACTCACAACCATACACTCTAACTTCATTGTAGTTTTGGTACAAGTACCAGTCTCCTGTTTTAACTTGTTCACTGAGGTGTAAGGTTCTTTGTATCTCAGAACCTATTATAGGTTCCACGTTACTGTTAAGAAGGCATGAAATTATATAAATGAACTGGTCTATGAAGTCACTAAAATTGAAATCATTCGAATTCTTCCACACCAAAGAGGTCCATTGGATGAATGATTGTGCATTGCCTTGTTCACCCAGTTTATGCAAAGAAATTGAGAATCTTTCTGTCTGGTAAAATAGAAACATATAAAATAGCACTGATGCATGTTTAAACATTCTTTCTGTGGTAGTTTTGAGAAATTCCTCATGGATGTTTTCTACAAGGAATTGACTGAATTAAGCATTACAAAAGGTTTTTCTTCTGTGGAAAAGATGGACAGAAAACCTATGATAGGTTCATCCACCCATTGATCTTATTGATACCCTAGGAGACAAGATACTAATGAGACAATTTGCTTGGTCTTTTTTGGAAACATGGAGGCTGGATATGGTGGATTATTCTTTGGAAGCTAGACATCTTCTGGCAAGAAAATTTCAAATATTCTGGCTCTTCAAGAGAAGGTTAGATTTTGGTAGAGTTCCATGAGGGAATCTATAGAGAAAGGGCTCAAAGAATCATTCTAGGGGACTTGAAGCATCTGGTTAATTAACTATGAGGTTATAGTAAACAAAATGTCTCCATTTTGGGCCAAAATAACTCTTTAGCTGGAGATATACCTGGCTTGACACCATAAAAAAAAATCTGGGAAAATGTGAGTCTAGGGAAACATGAATTGTGGAAAGAGGGATTTTGAGAGGTTGATTTCATCACTCTGTTCCAGAAAAGTTTCTTGAGCCAATTGTGCAGTTCGAACAAGTCGAACTCACAATTGGTCTCTGTGATTTTATATTGTTGGTCAACCAGGCGTAAATGGTCTAGGTCAATGGCATGAGAGGTCATTGGGTTTTCACTGGTTGGTTTCGACTTTCCCTTAGGTGCCATTTTTTGAAATTATTAGGAAAAGAGGTGAAAAGCCAGTGGTATTTACCTGGGAAAATTTGATTGCTTGCTGAATAAATGGCTTGTTGTAATAGGTAACTGTCCGGGAAACAACTATCTGGAATCTACAATGGGTGACAATGCAATTTGGTGGAGGATATGGGGGTTTTAAATCACTATATCTATTCTATGAAGTAAATGGGAAGCAGAAAGGGGGACAGACTTGACAACTGGGAGGTTTTTATAGGCAACTGGAAATCCATGTTGTGCTGACCCGTTATGAAGCAGGTCCGTTGTGATCTGGTGCACGTTTGGGAGAAAATAGTTATCATATAACGAATAAGGTGCAACGGGAAAGGATGGGTGTCAAATAGGAAAAGACATGTGGTACAAGGGAAAGGAAACGGTATGCGGGACCTGGGAGGATGTGTGGCATGACACTAGTGGAGGGGGAGCAGAGATGTAGCTAGAAGTATTGAAGTGACAGACGATTATAGATGTTGGTGGGAGATGGAGCAGTTTATAGGGGGGTGCTAGGTGGTAAGAGGTTTTGAGTGGGGAGGTGAAAAATGTTGAGCGCCTGCCACATAGTGTGGGGCCAGGGAAAGTGAAACTACTTTTTGGACCCCTCCCCCACCCCTCCTTTTCTGATAAAGGTAGAATGGACTAGGGGATCTGAATCAATCCCCCGCCGTTGATCCAAGTGGGATAGATTGTGAGTGTTGGATTGTGCATGCATTATACCACAAGCCAACAATTAATTTTGTCACTTTCAACTTTATTATAAAAAATCAAAACATTAGGGCCATGTGCTTTATTATTATAAGTCATTAATCATGTTTGATGACATGATTAACTTAAAAAAAACATTATTAATTTATTTTAAAATACTCTTAATTTACCCTAAGGGCGCATTTAGTCTAGCAAACCCATTTTTCTTTCTAAGGTTGTGCAACTTCTATTCTAATGCTTATTTATCAAATTTAACCAAGCTTGAACATTTTGGTTCATCTTTCTCTAATCTACCTAATTAATTTCAACCAAGATTAAACTGGACGGTTGATTTATTCACTAACCTAACCAACCTTATTTAACTCAGTTCAACCATGATTAAATAATATGATCAAACTTAGGAAATCTATTTCTGTGTGGCATTTAAACAAGCTGCACACTTTAATTGAAACATTCCTAAATTATCTTTGATGCATTTTTTTTAGTGGCATTTGGACTTTCTCACTTGCATACATTTTTTTTTTTGGGTTTTTTCCTCTCTTTTTTTTTTCCTTTTTTTTCTTTCTATTTTTCTTTTCTCATATACATTTTTTATCCCCTTTTTTCATCATCACTTTTTTTGTAAATCATTTTTAGAATACAATATTATTTAGAATTTCTCTCAAATGAAAGATAATAGCTAATCATCAATTGATCCTATGAATTATAAGACCCTAACAACACATATATTCATCAAAGATGTGGTGAAACTACATGGTTTTCCAAAGACGATTACGTCAAACAGGGATGTGAAGTTCACTTCCATGTTTTGGAAGGAGTTGTTTGCAGGTTTGGACACAAAGTTTGCCTTCAATACAACTTATCATCCACAGATAGATGGACAAATAAAGAGGGTTAACAGGATATTGGAGGACATGTTGAGGATGTATGTGATGCATCAACAATGAAAATGGGAAGAGTACCTTCCACTAGTAGAGTTTGCTTACAATAATGGATATCAGGAATCTTTGAGGATGATTCCGTTTGAGGCATTGTATGGGCATAGTTTCAATACGCCCATCAGTTGGAGTGATCTAGTTAACAGAGTGATAATTGGACCAGACATGTTGGCAAACATGGAACAAGAAATGCAGGTAATCAAGAAAAACCTAAAGGCAACATGGGATAGGCAGAAGATTTATGCAGATCATAATAGGTTGTTAAAGGAGTTCTAGGTTGGGGAAAATGTGTACTTACACATCAAATTGAAGAAGAGTACCTTATAGATTGGATCATGTGCCAAACCAACACTGTGGTTTTGTAGATGCTTCAGTATTATTTAAAGGAATTGGCTAGTAGCCTATCGAATTGCACTGCCTCCGATAGTGAAATTCCATGATGTTTTTCATGTGTCATTGCTTAATAAGTATGTTAAATATGTTGATCATGTGATTGACTAATCTGTATTACAAGTGGAACCAAATGGAGAATTCCAGATGGAGTCTCAGTGTATATTGCAGAAAAAGGTGCTCATGCTTCGAAACCGAGCAATCGAGCAAGTTAAAGTGCAATGGAAGCACTTCGAGCCCAATGAAGCTACATGGGAGATGGAGGATCAGATGTGGGCTATGTATCTTTCTTTGTTTTCCAGTTGAGGAAAATCAGTTTTGGTATGATTTTTTGGTATGGTGTTTTGGTAGATGTCTTGGTATATGTTTTGGTGATTTTGGTATATGCACATACATATATGGATGTAAATACTGCCATGAGCTATGTTATAAAGCTCCAATAAGCAATATGGGCATCATGTCATTATGATGTTATGTTTTTTATGTTTTCATGTTGGTTTTGTTTTCAACAGGTTGGTCATTGTAAATACTTCATCGAGCTAAGTTATAAAGCTCCATCAACAATAGATTTTTCTTACAACAGTCTTGTGGTCATAGGTGTTGTTGAACACTGAGGATAGTGTTCCCCCAATGGGGAGGGTTATATAAATGCCCTGGTGAAAATTCCATGTAATAAAAGTTAATAAAGGAAAAACAATAACCACGGTTGATGGGACTCTTATTCCAAGCCGAAAATTGGGTAAAATCCTAGTGATGGTGATCACTTATGATTGATTAATGGTTAAGGAAATTGACAAAGACAATGGATAAGACTTTGGAAAGGAAAAATGACATTTTTAGCACATTTATTTATGAAAATAATGGAAATTAGGAGAAAATGGAGGTGAAAGGTCACAGGTTGCATGTGAGGAGGAAAATGCAGGAAAATAATGGAAAACAAAGGAAATAGAGGCCTCATTCACAAAAATGCTTCTGAGGATCAGTTGGTAACCATTTTTCAATTCAGTTTTGGAGCTCTCTCATTATTCTCTCTCTTTCTCTTATGCTCTTGGACACTTAAATTTTTCTTGGAGCACTCTTAGAGGGTGTGGCATACTTGGATTTTTTCTCTCTCTTTCTCTTATGCTCTTGGACACTTAAATTTTTCTTGGAGCACTCTTAGAGGGTGTGGCATACTTGGATTTTTGGAGCCAGAAGGAAAAGGAAGAGTAGGAAAGCGCAAGAGGACATCAGGATCAACATCTACAGTGGGATTTTATTGTAGGTACTGAGTTGCATGTATTTTTCCCTCACTAGTTTTTCCATGCATGACATATGCATGTGGATTATTGGTCATGATCACTCACTAGCATGGAGGATTATCTAGGTTGATAGTGGATTTCGTAGCCTTGCCATTTCTTGGATAACCATGGAGATTGTGTGTTTATTTCCTTGTTTTTTTTTGGTTGGTTCTCATGTTTCCTTAGCTTGGGTTGAGTTATTAGTTCTTGGAAGCCCTGGTTGGACAAACACTATTGAAGCCCTGTAACAACTTGTGTTAAGTTACTAGTCCTGGAAGCCTTGGTTGGACAAACGCTCTGGAAACCCTTGGTGGGTTGAGTTACTAGTTCTGGAAGCCTTGGTTGGATAAACGGTCTAGAATCCCGACGACAACTGTGGCTTGAGTTACTATTCCTAGAAGAGTTGGTTGGAACAAACACTCTGGAAGCCCTAGAAGGCTTGGATGGAGACCGATTTGATGATGGTTTTGTGATATTTGACCGTGAGGTGGAATCACTATTTGATGGGTTGAGGTGGATGGCCTCTGGAAGCCCTAGATGGCTTTGGATACGATATCCCACATTCATGCTTGGAATATGGCAAGAGGGTGAATGATTGAAGAGATATTTGGATCAACCATTCTACAATTGGGTGGAACGTGGAAGTCCTGTCCCAGGTTTGGATTTTGCATCATTAATACGAGGTTATTTCTCCTTGTATTTCTATGAGTATTATAGAGGTTTATATGTGGGTCATATGGTTGTGATTTCATTTGTATTTCTGTTGCTATTATGTTGGTTATATAGATATATATATATGTGTGTGTGTGTGTGTGTGTGTGTGTGTGTTATGATAGTATCTATATTGAATGAACAATGTATCTATGACCTAATGGATGAAATGGAAGTTGATATGTTGAGATATCAATGCTTCTTAACAATTCTCAGCTAAGTATGAGACCCCTATGCTCATATTTGTTATTTACACCTATAGATTACATATTCGTGATACGTTTGAAGAAATGTCTGTCATGGCTAGTAGGGGTCCAGTTAAGGTCTCATTCAAGTGATTGCATTTATACTATCATTTCCTTGTTATTTTACTGTTATGAAGATGTCATTCAATTTTGGGAAGTGACCTAAGCTCTGGGCCTAAAAAAGTGGCTCAAATCTCGGGGATGCTGGCACAACATTGTGCAAAAAAATCCCTAGACGCTAGTTTGCAGGCATGTGAGAGTGTCCAAAGGTCCTTGGACGCTGGCATGCCCAGAACATCAGAGTGTCCAGATTTCAAGTGGTCAAAAAGCTCAATGGGACCCAAGGGTTGGTTGGCAGTGATGAACCTTAGTATTGCAACAAGAATGTTGCAACTCCCAAGACTACCAACTTTACTTATTAACCTGGGGTTCATACAAACGCAAGAGGTATCGACACTATATGTGAAACATACAATGTGTCCTTACTTTGTTTTCATGATGTAATGGAGTGAATGTAATAAAATCAGATCCTAAAATAATTGCAGAAATGGAAATGTTTGAAATGGAAAAGAAATTAATCCTAGGAAAGAACAACAAATTGTAATTGAAATCCAAAAATCATGAATTAAATTAAATAGGCTTCATACATTGTAAAAATGCATGTCCTAATTGGTGTTTATTCTTCCTCAAAAATTTATTTAGAGTCTAGGGGTCATGATTCAACCATAAGGGAGAAAAACAAAACTTCTTGAGCGAATCTGGATAAGTATATACATGTTGGAAGGCTGCTACAAGAGATCCTATAGCTACAGGATGTTACAGATTTTCCACAAGAAGTTACAATTCACCGAATGACCAAGCAAATAAAATCCAAATTGGATGATAATTTTTTTTTTATTGACTAGGGTGTCTTAGGTCTCCATTCCAAGTGGAATCACTCAAAAAGACCTTGATTAACCCATGCTAAAATATAGTAGAAAATTGCTAATCTAAAATCTACAAATTCGAGAACTAGTGAAGTAGTAAATCTATCAAATGCCTAACCTAATCAGTGCAAATGCAATGGGGTAAATTTTGTTATTAACTA
Organism: Pinus taeda; assembly: GCA_000404065.3. Lineage (NCBI taxonomy): Eukaryota > Viridiplantae > Streptophyta > Pinopsida > Pinales > Pinaceae > Pinus > Pinus taeda. Next base: position 174,305 of record APFE030151548.1, on the reverse strand, counting down.
GAATGTTGTTGTGATCTAATTCAAGTGGAATCAACTCGATTGAATCTCATTATCATGCTTTGAAAAACAACATAATTTTACTGTTATTTGCCACAGGGGACTTCCAGAAATCTAGATTGGGGAATAAGCAAACTAATCCAAGTAGCTCAATGATTACTATGACCTTCCAAATCTATCCCAATGATGAAATGATGCTTGTAATATTTCAAAATAACTTAAACCATGTAACCCAATCCTACAACAAGAAAACATTAATACTAAATGCAGAAATAGAAAAAAGAAAAGAACAAGAGATGCATGTGAATAAGAAGTGAAAATAAGAAAAATAAATGATATAAAAGAGCTCTGAGGCTCCTAGGATGGCCAAGCCCATGGAAACTCAAATTCCTATGGAGGAGACCAAGATTTAGTAGGGTGGCTTCACGGGCTCTATATCCAGCTCTATCTCTAGCGGTTCGGTTCTTTCGCGAGTTATCAAGTCTTTATCCTCTTAGGTTATTGTAATAAAAGCAATTGTTCCTCGACATCTCGACATGGTACCATTCTTCATTATTTCCATCAATACAATTACATCCCTGCAAGAAATGAAAGTGGAGTTGCAAAAATACGAGTTCTCTCCATAAGAAGACTAAGAAAAATCAACCCCTAGAGGAAAATTCGACTTTGTAATTATACAAAACGATTAGGAAACATTCCCCATAAAAGGAGGAATCTTTCCCCACCAGAATCCCTCAAATAGTGGATATGGTTCTCAATACTAGGAATATTAAATGACAGGGAACACATTCCTAGATTTTCTCAATCATTGGAGCTCCAAAATCTGTGCAATAATTTCATAATATTTTCTTGATTTATTATTTAATATTTATCCTCTTGTAGTAGGGAGCAAGTCCCTAAATGATCTCCTCCTCCAAATCTTCATAATTTGCCCAATATTCTCACAATATTCCACAAAAATAAATAATATTAGGCACAAATATGAAATTATCCATAAACTTTCCTAATGAACATATTAAAGTTAAAAATAAATTATCTAATAAAAAAGAGAGGTTTAATGTGTTGAAGGATGGTTAGATGAGCCTTAATTTGTGTTTTATTTCGAGGCCCACCATAACCCCCCACTGAAAGTGTTTCTAAAATGAATACCATTTAGTTAAAGAGGAGATGTTTGGAAGTGTTGTACCTTATCATTGTAAATGGGTTGAGCTACTTCATTGTGTGGGTTCAGAAATGGTGGTACATGTAGTTGAGTGGAAGTGAATATTTGAGATGGATGTGGTTGGGGTTGTGGTTGTGGTGCAGGTGAATGGTAGGGATAACATGGAGTTGGGCATGAAGGATATTGAGGAAAATATTGAAGATATTGTGGATGGCTCCCATAAGTTCCTTGCTAACCTTGTTGCTAAGATTGGTTTTGGGGTTGAGATGACCAAGGTTGCCAAGAAAAGGGTGTGTTCCAATTACTTTGAGATGGATGTGCACAAGATTGAAATTGTGAATTAGGCTCTTGCATCATATCAGGTTGAATATGTTATCATGGTCCTCTTGGAGCTACATAACATAGTTGCATTGGCAATTGACTTTTTCCATTGTCCTCTTGGTAAACTTCCTTCAACCTTGGTATTGAGGGGAAATATTTAATAGCATGTGATTATGCATGGACAACAAAAATATCAACATCTTCTTTTCCCTCATCTTGCATTCTTAAAATTTCTATTTGTTTGGTTAGATTGCTAAGAATTTCTGTTTTAAAGTCATCAAACAAATTTCCAAGTTTAGCTTGACTTATTGATCTTGATATTGATTTACTTACTCTTGCCATTCCTCTCGATATGTGTTTGCATGTTTCACAAATTTTTTCAAATGATAATTAATATACATCACCTCTACTCATGAGATCAAGGATATCAATCCACTCATCCTAATTGTTCTAAGTAAGAGGTTTTTTAATGTGTCAGATCCCAAATGATGTAATTTTCCCCTCTTAACATTATATGTGGACCTCTTTATTAGATCCTCAAGGCTCTCATCTTATCTTTTATTCATTCTACATATTTCTTCTTTAAGATCACGATCGTTATATTTTTCTAGAAATATCTTTTGCATATCATTCCATGATCTTATTGAATTAGTCCCTAAACTCATGAACCATTTAATAGCTTTATCCTTCAATGTTTCTAGAAACAATTTCAATTTTTGAGTGTTCAATAAGTAACCATAATATCTACAAATAATTTCAAATTCAAAAAGAAAGATTTCTGGATCCTTTGACCTCATACCATGGAAGTTGGGAAGGAAATATGGAGGGATGTTCTTCATATGAACACTGACATTAGTACCTTGAATGAGAAATCCCAAAGGATCTTCTTCATTGTCATCATCTCCATCCATTTCTCCTACCTTATTTGCCATCTCTTCTTCTTATACTTACAAAATTTGATGGTGATGTGACTCTTACTGCACCACGTGATCAAATGGGTCGGTGGTGTTGGATAATTTTTTTGTTTTTATGATTGAACGAAAAGACTAATGCAATGAAATTTTCTGTTTTTGAAATGAAAGATGCCTAATGCAATTTTTGTGTATTTTGCAGAAAGTAAAAATAAATGAATCAACTATGGAAGAAAACAATGCATACTTTGACAACTCCCCCACAACGGCGCCAGAAACTGATGAGCCTTAGTATTGCAACAAGAATTTTGCAACTCTCGACACTACCAACTTTAATTATCAACCCAGGGTTCGTACAAACTTAAGAGGTACCGACACTATATGTGCAACATACAATGTGTACTTCCTTCGATGTCATGATGTAATGGAGTGAATGTAATAAAATCAAATCCTAAACTAATTGCAGAAATGGAAATGCTCAAAATGGAGAAGAAATTAATCCTAGGTAAGAACAACAAATTGTAATTGAAATCCTAAGAGCATGAATTCAAATAAATAGGTATCATTTACATTGTAAAAAGACATGTCCTAATTGGTGTTTATTCTTCCTCAACCATTGATTTAGAGCCTTGGGTCCATGATTCAACCTTAAGGGACCAAAACCAAGCTTCTTGAGCGAACCTGGGCAAGTATATACATGTTGGAAGGTTGCTACAGGAGATCATGTAGCTACTACAGGATGTTATAGATTTTCTACAGGAACTTATAATTCAATGAATGAACAAGAAAATCAGATCCAAATTGGATGAGATTTTTTTTTTACTAGGGCGTCTTAGGTCTCCATTCCAAGATCGAATCACTAAAGTGACTTTCCTATAAACATGCTACAAAATAACAGAAATTCTAGGTAAATAAAATTAGAACTCGGAATAGTGAGACTAGTAAATTTAGTCAAATGCCTAACTAATCAAGTGCAAAATGCAATGGGGTAATTTTGTTATTAATTATATATATCATTCTATATATATATATATATATATCTATATATATATATATAAATTATATATATATATTATATATTAATTATTTAATAATATATATATATATATATATTATATATATCAAAGTGGAATCAACTCGCTTGAGGTGTTACGCATACTCTAAAAATAGCAGAAATTTCTGTGATTTGAACACAGGGGACTTCACAGAATTAACATTTTGGGATAACAAACTATCAAGTAGCTCAATGATTACTAATGACTTCCAAAAGTTGTTCCAATAATGAAGTGACGTTTGTGATCTTACAAAATAAATTACTTTAACCATTTAACCCAATCCTTCAAAATAAATCATTAATACTAAATGCAGAAATAGAAAAAACACAAAAACAAAGATGCATGTGAATAAGAAGTGAAAAGAAGAAAAGTAAATGATACAAAAGGGCTTTGAGGCTCCTGGGACGGCCAAACCCAAGGAAACTCAGAGTTCTATGGAGGAGACCAATATTTAGAATTTGAACATGGCACCGATTTTCATTATTTCCATCAATGCAATTACATCCCTGCAAGAAATTAAAGTGGAGCTGCAAAAATATGAGTTCTCTCCACAATAACACTAAGAAAAATCAACTCCTAGAGGAAAATTTTACTTGGTACTTATACGCAATTATTAAGAAGAATTCACCATGAAAGGAAGAAGATTTCCCCAACAAAATCCATCAAATAGTGGATTTGGTTCTCAATACTAGGAATCTGCATTAAATGATAGGGAACACATTCCTAGATTTTCTCAATCGTTGGAGCTCCAGAATCTGTGCAATAATTTCATAATATCTTCTTGATTTATTAGTTGATATTAATCCTCCTATAGTAGGGAGAAATTCCCTAAATTATCTCCTCCTCCAAATATTCATAATCTGCCCAATATTCTCACAAAATTCCACAAAAATAAATAATATTAGGCACAAATATGCAATTATCCATAAACCTTCCTAATTAACATATTAAAATTAAAAATACATTATCTAATGCAAAAAGAGAGGTTTAATGTGATGAAGAACGGTCAGATGAGCCTTAATTTATGTTTAATTTGGAGGCCTATTAGGCAAAAAAGTTGGATTGGTTCCTAAAGGTCCTAACGCTAATGTTGAATGTTTGTATGGTGTATTTCTGTTGGTTACACTTCTTTAACATGACTTAGGAAGTTGAATCATATCATAATAGTCTCTCGTCGCATGTTTATATCTTAATTTTTATATCTTAAAATGGTTATATCTTAATTTTTATATGTGTGTGTTTATCTCTTGTCAATTCCATATTAAATATTTAAGAAATCACACATTCACTTATATTAGAAAACACATCATTGAAGTTTTTTAATATATATAACAAAATTGATATTTAAATATTTATTTATACGTGTTATTGAATTTTTTACTTGTGATTTACAATTGGATTTTTTAAAAAATGTTATGTTATAAAGTTAACATTGGAAACTTGTTTCAATGTAATGACTATTTTTTCTTTTTTAGTATAAATAATATGTCATAAGATGCATTTCATTCTTCTAAACACACTATATAATATGAATATTTTATTATAATTGATATTTTTCATGATTTCTTTTCTAAATATCATGTGTATCATGTATGTATGGAAGAGATTATACATTTATACTATAAATGCGTTATCTTTATTTTAATAAATTTTCTATAACACAATAAATAAAAGGTTATATTTATTTATAAAATCTTCCATTGCCCTTAAATAATCTTTAAAGCATTAACTTATCATATATTTATTTTATAATCAGTGTGGATATACCTAGAGGTTATCATCATGGTGGATGGACCTATAAGTTATAATGGCCGCGAATATATTTGACACTATGTCACAAGAGTACATGCTCACCTTAATTATCGATTCCACCAAATACAAAAATAATAATAACAAGGGTTGCATGTGGCTTAATGTATGCTAATTTTGATAGGGAATAATAACAAATGTGTGATAAAAAATAGAATAACAACTTACCAAAGATAAGGATAAGGTGTTTATAAATGAAATAATTTCGACTATTCTCAATTTTTTAATCCAATTAAATTTCCCCTTATGACCATACAGTAGTGACTAATTTTTTTCTATAGATTTAATGTGACTTCATTAAATGATAGTAATGAATTAGCATATATTAACTAATAGAAATAATTGAAAAATACAATTATAATAATTTCACACTAATATATTAATTAATTAATTATTAATTAATGCCAAAATATTTTGAAATCACACTGCAAATATTGAAAGATGTGTTACACTTCATTTTATCACCATGACAAATAATCATCAAAATTGGATCTTTCACCATCCATCCAAATGTCATGAAGCACTCCCTTGCAAGTCAATAACTTACTTACTTTGAATAAAGTGGAATTTTTGGATCTTATGGTACAAAACCCTGCTTTTGAGCATCTGCGTAGTTTTTCTGAACAAAAACCACACTCGTGCAGTTTCTTCCACTGTAAACTACGCAAAACTATGCTTTGTTTCTGAACAAAAATCGCACAGGTAAATCAATAAAAAATAAAAATAAAAAGTGAGATCTAGAAGCATTGTTGGGAAAATCATTCCCAACAGAAAGTCTTGAACTCATTTTTATTCAAGCCTAACCTCATTTTTTATGGAACTAATTCCCATTCTTTAAGGAGCCCTCATCCCTCTTTTAGTGGATCTCATTTTTGGACTAAGGATCTCAAACTACTTTCTTTTGGCCTATTAATCAAGCCATAGGTGGAGGAGTTGAGGGAGGTTACTGAGAGTAATTTTATGTTGGGGGAATTAGGTTGGAGAGCTTATCATTCTTGGAGAGGATTGAGATCGATGGGAGGAGCTTCACAACATCAAGGCACATGTTTTGTAGCTCCTTTATGTTTATGAAATTAATACAAACAAGCATTTTTTCTCACTTCATTGTTTAATGGATTAATTGATCAATTTCACGGATGGTTTATGTTATTTATATTTGTCCATGGGAATGATGTTATTTATATTTGTCCATTGGAATGATGTTTGTTATTAGTCTCCTTGATCACTAGTTTTAATTATTGAATCATTTATGTTGAATATGCCTTTGATCCTTTGTTGATTCCATGTGTACAGGTTTAGGTTCAAGCATGGAGGAGCTGCATTGAAGCACGAAGGGGGATCTTCATCAAGCATGTCGTAATAAGGTATGAATTTCCTTTTCCCACCTTGTTAGCTTATGATTCAAGAAAATATAAATTCAAGAAAGGAATTAGCTTGATTTAGGGAGATCACTCTTGTTAGCAAGAGTGATTTATCCACCTAACAAATTGGTGACTCCGTGAGGGAATGTCCTGTTCTTTTCCATCTCCTTGGTTTTTTCTCTCAAACCTGTTTTGATAGCTTTATCTGAGTCTTGACAAGTTAATGGTCTTTCATATTTTGTGATTTGTTTGGATAAATTTTTATTATTTGTTTAAGTTTCTCTACCTGCGAGATTTTTGTTCATACCTAGAACATAGATATGCTCAATTTCTTCATTAAGAAACTTGAACATGTACACTGGTCTATACTGGCTACCTACGCATACTCTGAGAATTTTTGGAAAAAATAGTTTTTCCTCTCATTAAAGTTTGATTTTTTGTTTTTTTGAGATTTCATTACATTTTTCAATGACTCCAGTCAGTCTATGCATGTTTGATCGAGTGTTGTGAAGGAGTTTTCTTGAGATTTGTTCGTTTTCAAGCATTGAAAGGTAGGGTTTCTCAAGAATTAGTGTTTTGATGAGATGTGCTTCTTGTGTTGCATTAAAAACATGAGTCATTTTTATTCTAGTACTGAAGTTTAATCATAATTACAATTTAAGCGTTGATTTCATAACATTCATTCAAACATTTTCATTTTAAGGATTTCTTTGTGTGTTTTGAATTTGAATTCCTTTGGTCGTTGCTTAAATATTTGTCTTAGTTTCTTAACAATTTTTGCATGTTTTTGCTTTCTTTTTTGCAAAAAAATCCGCCCTCAATCGTCAGGGGGGCTGAAATGTGTTTGAGTTTTAACCGCCTTTGAGTGTCATTATTTTTTATCTTTGGAAATTTCACCCAATTTCCTTTATTTACACTTGATTGTTTCTTTAGTTGTATTAGTGAAGGGAAATAGTCTTGTTGTTCTTTCGCTTCTTTGGAATCATCTTGTGTTTGTTTTGAAGAACTCTCTTGCATATATTACAAATGCGTGGATAGAATTCTCATTTCATGAACATAAATTGTGCATAGATTACATTTGCATAGCGTTTACATAAATTGTGCATAGATTACATTTGCATAGTTTTCAAGCAAATTGTGAATGGATTACATTGTGTGGTTTGTAACTTAGAGCTTTAAATTGCATTCAAAAATTAGAAGTGGTACATTTTGGAGTTAATATTTTAAAGAAGAACCTCTTTATTTACTCTAGCTAGAATTCATCGAAATGAAGAGATTACAAATTTCATATTTGATGCATTAGAGTTTTGAGTCAAGTCATAATACCATCGGTTTCACGTCCATTTACCTATTGGGTAAATAACAACTTAATAACACAACGCTAATAAAATTCATCTAGAATTTTTATGATTTTTAGGGCTCTTACCAACTAAAATAGCTTAAGTGCAGGGCTTTGGAATAGGGAAGGAAGTAAACTTTCCAAAGCTACAGACAAAAAATAGAATCTTGAGTTAGGGAGAGAAATCCAATTATTTCAATTTTTCTTTGGGAAGCTCATCTTATACATGAGTTAAGCATGGGATCATGTCGGGTCTGGTGAAGTGATCATACCCACTTCATTGGCTATAATAGATTGATTTTCACGTATTACAATGGTGTTGAAAGTATTTGGGGTCACTTGAAAGTAAACCTCCAATTAACCATGCTGAGGAACTTTCAAGGGGACTAAGCTTTGTTACTCTACCCTTGCGTGTATGTCCATTTACGACTGTCCCCCCAGGTAAAATTGTTATTGTCGGTAAACTTAGTGACCATAATCCTAAGGCTCTACCTAAGGTGACAATAGAGGGAAGGTCATGTTGTACCTAGAATAGACATTGACTAGACTCACTTGGACTTTTTGGAGAGTAATCTTTGCTTGAGATGGCATAAGCAAAGTTACTTGCACCAGATTGTTTCATTAAGTAGGTTGTCAGGGTAACTAGTTCCAAATGCTCATATCTATAAAAAATTTCACTTTGATCTCTGTGATGTTGGATTTCATCACCAACTAGTAAATTTTGATCTCTATGAAAGGTGAGTTTGTATGATCTAAATTCTTAGATTTTTACCACGTGTTACCTTATTTATTTTTACTTTTTACAAGACCTTAGGTGTGGATTGTGAATATTATTTAATTTTAATAATAAAAATTATTTGAATTGAATATAATGGCTACCCTTCCAGAAGTTA